>JAWZYT010001649.1:470000-525000 GCA_034508575.1 Petrolisthes manimaculis
ACATACACACATACACACACATACACAGATAGATAGATAGATAGATAGATATTTTATTGACCACCTTTTACAATGAATTCTTAATCCTAAATACAATAGCAAATAAAACTTAATCACATCCATAAATCTAATGCCAAAACAAAACTATATTTTCACAAATTTAAAAGTAGTCCAACACCAAAAAGTCCATAATATATAATGCCAGTGTGTATTTTTGTATTTTTTTAATTACATGTAAACACCGATAATCCACATTAACAATCTTATTACTTGTATATAGTGATAATTTCGTGGATAATTTTGCACGTCATATCAGGTGAAAATTTGTCTGAGAACAGTTCCTCAATGGTCGTAAACTGTCTGAGTCTATTAGTATGTAAACAGTATTGTAAAGTCATGGTCTAATGTACTGCAACCTGGTGAATAAAAGCGAGCTATTTGAGTTAATTTTATTAACCAAAATTGCACACACCAACAGCTATAGTTTCGGATCATTTTTCGAAGCCATCTCATTGGAAGGTGTTGCAGTACATTAGACCATCACTTTACAACATGTTGTTCTGTTTGTATGTGTCCACAACTACACAACCGTTCCTCCAATGGTAAGCGGCCCTGCAGTTCCACCGTCCTGTCTCACACACCAACGAGTGGCCACTCACCCGGAATCGTGTGAACGACACTCTGTGATCTTCGTTGATTGTGTGTCTCATTGTATAAAATTAATACAGTGTACAGTCTGCGGCAGAAGTCCTGTCGCCTCGCTTGCTTCACCGAGGCACGCGATGTTCATAGACTCGAGATTATTAGGTGTAGAAAACGTGCGTATTTCTCTAGTCCATGAACACTGCATGTCTCGGTGAAGCAGGTGTAGCGACAGGACTTATGCCGCCGACTGTACAGTAAAATTTGGGTTCATATTCTTGTATGTGATGCGTCTTGACGAGTCACTCCCTACAATACCTTCTGTCATCCTCTCCATTGCTGCACTCAAATCTCTCACTGGGTTGGTTATATACTCTTTTACTTGTCTACTTGTTACCGTATTAACATCAATAATATTTTTGTCTTAATGGCATGTATCAGTGGGTCGTCTTGGTTGTTATGTCTGTCTTTCCATATTGTAGAGAAAAAATTATGTTGTTTATACGTCAACAAATGTTGTAAGGAAGGATAACCTGATTCAACATAACATATGTCATTACATGTTGTTCTTCTCACACCTAATAAGTATTTTAGACACCAGTTGTACTGTTTCGTTATAGGTTTTATATCGGCACATAACCATGACTCACAGCCATATAACAGGGAAGCATCGAAAACCCAACGCTTTTCAGTAAATGAAACATCATTGTTTTTATTAACAAAGGAGACAAATTTCAGAACATGAGGCATCCTGGTGCTCGCATGTGCCTTAACAGCAGATGAAGGGCGACCATCACTGGTGAAAGGTGAGCCAAGGTATATATACATATCACGGTGTTCAACACTTATACCATCCACCACCAATGGATCCCTGTCCGCATCATTACCCTGTGCAGCAAAAAAATTAGTCTTACTTTGATTAATGACCATCCCGTAATCTCTACAATACTTTTGGAGTGACATTAATTTATTTATCATTACCTTTCTAGATGTTGAGAGTAATACGGTATCATCCATGACCACAAGGACATGCAACCACGCCAAGAAGCCATCTGGTCCAAACCCATCCTTAATTATTCCAATAAGGTCATTCACAAAAACTACAAATAACAACCATGCCAAGAAGCCATCTGGTCCAAACCCATCTTTAATTATTCCAATAAGGTCATTCACAAAAACTACAAATAACAAACATGATGTGGGTGAGCCCTGCCTTACAGCTAAGGTGAATGTTACAAGAGAGAGAGAGGGAGAGATGTATGTGTGTGTATAAGAGAGAGAGAGAGAGAGAATGTATGTGTGTATGTATGTTTGAAAGAGAGAGAGATGGTAACACTGCAACTCAGGCACTGATTGGCTCAGACAGCCAGCTCGAGCTCTGATTGGCTAATATGCTGCCCGATGGCCAGTGCTCGACCGTGTGGACCAAGGTCTAAAGAGTAAGGTCTGTCAGCCAGGTGTACACCCCGTGCGCATACCGTCAGCTGAGCCCACCAGCATAGGTCTCGGTAGACGCGCTGCCTCAGTCTCTCACAGACTGGGCCCAAGATAGGGACAGCTCCTCGCTCCCTGACTACCTGAATACCTCTCTCTCTCTCTCTCTCTGGACACACATTTTTACTCTTCCACTGCTCTCTCCAACTACACATCTTACAAAATATTATGTGAATATGTATGGAAAATAAAACACTTTATTCATAATTTTATGTACATAAATATTTAATTAAGCAAATTAGTAAAGAAGGCATGAATATAAAAAATAATATCTGTTCATATATAATTTACTTAGTCATTTTCATGAATTTCCTTTGTTCACCTCGGCATGCCCTGCTTTTCCTCTTGTCAATCTTTATATTTTGGTTTAGTTGCCTCATTCTAAAGAATACAGATATTTTAGCAAAAAAATAAAGAACGTCACAAGGAACACCTACAACATTATCAAACTCAGTGGTCATTGATTTGAGGCAGTTTTTACCCTCCCTGAGAGTTGTTCCATGCACTGCCTTGAAGATTTCTCTCATTGATCTAAGTTGCAGCATGAATGTTTCGGAACTGTACATACAGTTTACCTCTGTTTATTGCGTCAACCCATGTGTGCTTTTCCGTATTGCATCTAGCAGCAGTAGCTTTGTTACCTAAGTGAGGATATTTGTTTGCAAATTTCTTAACAATATATCCACCTATGTACAGTTGGCTCCACTCCCGCGTTGACCATTGCACGTTGCCAATGTTGAGCCACCCAGATATTCGAATCCCGAACGAAGCGAAGCCCTCATGACCTCCATCTCCCCAACTCAGTCGTCCCTCCCTCCATCTCACTCGGTCATGAGTGCTTCGCTTCGTTCGGGATTCGAATATCTGGGTGGCTCAACATTGGCAACGTGCAGTGGTCAACGCGGGAGTGGAGCCAACTGTACCTAAGTGATTCCTCTTCTATTACTGTACCTGGTGTGACATCCTTAGGCATTTCAGTTTCCTCAAATGTTTCATTCAAATTAATCCCATCTTCTACATCTATATCCCTGAAACAGGCGCTAGTTATGTACAGCTCTACTGCTAGCTGTCTGTCACTGTATGCACTTCCTCCACTTTCATTACCGCTCGTGACATTTTCTTCATATAAGCATTGAAACCTTTCTTCGTCCGTAACATTTGAATAATTAGAGATGAGATGAGCATGTTTTCCCAGAAGTAACTGTCTAAAGCGGTATTTAAATGTAACAGAATTTGGGTGGTCATAAGTAGCACTCATTTGTCTGATACACCCAAATAGGTGCTCCAGACAGTCCTGACTCAGTTTTCTGCACAAAATGAACTTAACGTTGAATGATGATTGCAGCATATCATACAGTCCTATAAGGGATTGTGATGATGGAATAACCCCTTTCTGAAATTTATAGAGACTTTTGGGCTTATTTCCTACTCTCATGGTGGACATGACATCTATCATCCTATGCATTACATTGATTTGATGTTCTAAATTTACCCCTAATGCATTCAGGGAGTGTTTGATATCGCACTGTCTTGAGGAGTTCATAACATCAAACCATTGATCTGTTAAACCAATAAATTCTGCAGTTTCTCTCCAGTTTGTAGTAGTCAGTATTGCTTTTTCTCCTAGGTAAGTCAAAGCTTTTGAACATGATTCTGACAAAAGTTGTACCGCATACTTCACTCTCTGTCTCTGAGGACCACAAACATTTAAATGTTGTTCACTTAATTTATATGTTAAACTATATTCAGATTTAGGTGCAGCCAACATTCCCGAATAGATGAATCGGATACATACTCTCCATTGCTGAGATAAAATCCCGAATCAATTAAGTTATTTCAAATCAATTTTATCAAATGTGGGGCATCTGCAAAAACAAATATATCTCGGTCAGCACAGGGATTTTTGATGGAACATGTTTTTCTGTCATTTGGATCAATGCCAAATGCCTTCCAGAGTCTAAGATTGGTTGGTCCTAGGTCATGTACCATAGCTACAACTGGAAATCCACTCCTTTCAACTTCCTTGATTAAATTTAATATTATGTTTTGTAGATCTGGCATATCATAGGCATAATATATTGGTTGCCACCAGTTGCCCAAAATGCCACGCAGCATAACGATTTGAACTTTATCATGTGGCTTATACAGAATGTCCTTACCCTTATCATAGCTCCATTCATTAAATATGCTCATTTCATCAAATGACAACACTGCCAGTCTCTCACGTTCACACATTGTGTCAGCTTTCTTTTCCATGTTTGCTAAGACAGAGTATAGCCGACCAGGTTCACAAGCAAATATTTTAGTCCTTTCATTCAGTGTTGTTCTGCAGGGCAGTGGAATACCTTTTTTAGTTCTTAAATATTCATAACATTTAGCACTCATGCCTCTCAACGTGAATGCTTCAGCTATATCATCATCTGACCATGTTGCGACATTATTTTTCTTTATAATGGCATTGATTTGCGTTTTAGTGAAAATTGTTGCTAATTTTTTTTCAACTTCAAAATTCACTAAGTTATTAAGTGCTTGTGGGTCAGGGACAGCACGGTCATTAGCTTTCAACACAGCATTTTCTAAATGAAGTTTTCTGTTTTCTTCTTCTAACTGTCTAAGTTTTCTTTGCAAAACAATATTAGAAGTGTCACTCTCGTCATCAGCAGCTATATATACCTCCTCTTCCTGGCTTGGTAGGGCTGCAAGTTTGGCAGGCACATCTTGCAGTGTGTCATTGGTATTACTTGAAACATCTTGTAAACACTTCCTTTGGCTGGACGGTGCACGTTCTCCTGAAATTTATGCAATCATGGTCATTTATCTTTAGTAATATGTGATATGGGCAGCTATTTACTACATCAACACACAGATCTTGGGCTGTGTCCTGTCACATACACACACACACACACACACACATTATCAGGTCTTGGGCGGTGTCCTTATTAAAGGATTAATAATAAATGCTAGTAATTATTATTATTAAAGGATTAACCAAGATACCACACCTTAGTCCGGAGACAACCCCTGTGACCAGAAATGACTAATATTCCTTAGTTTCTCTGCATCTTTCTCAATCTCTTTGCTTTTCCACTCAATAATGTTAAGATGTATAATAGTGGTGAGTGATGCTTTGAGTTAGTTTGTTTGCCGATAATTTATGTTTTTTGTAAAATAAATATATTCTATTCTACTCTAGTCTTATACTAATTTGACAATGCACTGCTGCAAGATACTATTATAAAATCAATTCCTTACCTTGCTTCATATACAGAGAGGGAACTGCATGAACCTTTAGTGCCCTTTCTCTTACAGGCATTTCTGTTCCCAGAAGACGGTATTTGAGGTCATCCTTGTAATCGATATCTGTAAAATGAACTGAACAAACTATAGCATGGTCAGGATTAAAGTTTTCACCGCGGCAACATGAAGTGATCCATATCTGTCTCTGCTCCTTGTCCTTCAGAAATCTAAAATAACGAATACCGGTGTTCAGTGTATTTCTTTTATTGTTTTTACACCAAAAAACTGCACAGTTAGACGGCATGGTATACAGCGCGGGACTGGGTATACGCACGGTCTTATTAGTCCGTGCAAGGCCAAGAGATATACTAGGTCGGGACAATAACCCCCCCATACAGGGTATCAATTTCAGGTGGAGGAGCTTACTACCCTTTCCAGTACGTCACAGACCATAGAAGGAAAACGAGAGATTGAAGTAGACATTAGAGGGGGAACAAAAATATTTGCCAGGAAATCTGTTGAGAACTTGAGAGATAATTATATTTTGTATTTGGAATTCGGAGAGAGAGAGAGAGAGAGAGAGAGAGAGAGAGAGAGAGAGAGAGAGATGCATTAGAAGAAATTGACACATAAACATTATATAAACAATTCATACAGACACACTATATATAACAATAAGTCATATGCGTATCAACAAGTGTCTGTTAATAAAAATACTATTAATAATAAAAGTAAGAATAGTAATATAAGAGAATCAAACAGGCAGAATAACGAGAGAGAAAGAGAGAAATTGTGTATGTGTGGATGTGCAGAGAGAGAGAGAGTGGGTGTGTAGAGAGAAGAGAGTGAAGGAAAATTTGATAATTATCCCATGGGAACAGAGTCACATGGCATTAATTCCTATTAATGATTTTGAAATACCGCCCTACACTGTATATCCATTTGAAAGCAGAGCGGGAGACCTTCACTGATGGACAGCCAATAGTCAACTTCCCTTTTATCTACGTCACAGATTCACTCACCCTCCTGGTGGGAGGTGAGGAGCGAGAGTGTCCTGACCTGTATATCTCTTGGCCTTGAGTCCGTGGGTATACAGTGAGTCTGGACGCGGTCAAGGTGAGAACTGATGTGCACTGCACCACGGGTCAAGTGAGAATGTCACCTGAAATTGCCTTGAACCCTAGGTAGTGGGCTCAGCTGACGCTGCTCACCCCCCCCCCCCCCCCCATTTCACACCCCAGCCTGCGCGCTGACAGACCTTACTCTTTAGACCTTGGTGTGGACGGACCTTAAAGATTATAAACGAACAAAGCCGACTGTCGCCTTTATTATGTTTTCTTCTGTAATCTAAATTCAACTTTGATGCTACATTCCATGGGATATTCTTTATTATTTTAAATTAATGCAGATTTAACTAATACAATTGACACGACACCAGTTTTTGATGACTAATATATCAAGCCATGCACCACCTACTCAGTGTTGAAATAAATTTTAAGTAGCCTAAATCCTTCATCGTTACCCTGTATCATTCACGACATTTTCTAAGAAACGTTTATTGTGTAACTGGTTACCAAAGGATAATAGTTATATACTGTAAGATGTTAATTACCCAATAACTACTCCATCTGTTCTTCCTCACCCCGTCCTCCCTTATTCAATTCGCTGTTTCCTTTCCCTCCATCCCAGCATTCCATTACTCTCCATCTTACCACCACCACCGCCATCATTCTGTGTGATACTGCATAGTTTGTTAATGCGCAAACACGACCAGAATAGAAATAAAAGTGATATCTGGTATGCAAAAACCATCCGATATATATATGACGAATATATTTATTACCGTTATTTATTTATCTGAGGTCAACATCTAGGCCAGCCATTCAGATGCCCAGTGTTAGTGAACCAATCACAAGATTTAAAGGATATTGTGTCAGCTGTAATGTTATTACTAATTAAAACAGGGAAACTTGAAATCAAACATTTATTGGTTATTGTTTACATGACTTTGTCAGTTTGTGAAAGCTCCACAAGTCCTCGTCACGAAGCATTCAAACCCATAATCCAACTGGTTCTGTAGGCTGGTAAAGTCATGGTCTAATGTACTGCAACACCTTCCAATGAGATGGCTTCGAAAAATGATCCGGAACTATAGCTGTTGGTGTGTGCAATTTTGGTTCATAAAATTAACTCAAATAGCTCGCTTTTATTTACCAGGTTGCTGTACATTAGACCATGACTTTACCACACTGTAAATGATAAACACGTTGGTGTCATACAATTATAATAACTGTTAACTTATTATAACCTGAAGTTTTTACTTCGACCTCACGTTTGCATTAAGCATGTGTAATGTTTGTTTTGTTTTCATATTATTATTATAAGCACCTATATATGTATTGCTTTAGACCCTTAGCCACGATGAGATACAGTGTATACACTATTTATATACACTTCTATGAACACATTAAGAAGCATTAAAAAATAAAAAGGTCAGGTTGAGGAAAAATAAAAATTGTTTGTAAAGTTAGAAAAATTGCTACCAATTCTGCAGTAAAAACGTCAGGAAGAATGCCACCCCGGCATAAAGACGGGAAGACGACACTTGAGCCCACCCCAGCTCTACTCTTTGATCCAGAATGGAGCCTTCGTGGAATCCTGCATGTTTCGAAAACAAGGTCAGTGCTTGTTGAAAAGAAAAGAACCCTTATCCTCTTTAAAAGATATGCAAAGGGACACCTTGGGAAGAAGCCATGGGCCCACCCTTGGGAATTTGTGGGCATATACCCGAAAGAAAGCTGCAAGGAAAACAGACAACACTTAACGGACCCTATGGACCAAGGGCGAGATGGGCGAGATTAAAATTTTATCGTCCTGGAATATTGCGAGATCAAGACATTGGGTACAGAGTACGTAAAGCGCTGGAATCTATACCAACATCGTATCATTAATTACTAACGATGCAGGACCAAAGGGAGGACATCTGCACCCATCAACATACTGGGGATTGGGGATGAACAGAAAACCCCCATTGCCACCCTATTCCCGGCATGGTGAACTGACTCTAGTACACGTAGACTGGCATTTGTCACAGAAAAATAAACTTCACACCCATAATCTATTATTGAAACGATAAAACAGCAGGAGGGTGTTTTGGTCAGCTCCCCATGATCTACACTCTACAGTATATGTTACAACCCTCAAGAGCGAGAGCGCCTTCATACAAACTGTCTTTATATAACGAAAATATTGTACACAGGTCAGGTCGCTGTCAAATAAAGGACCCAGTACCGAGTCTCCTAACACAAAAAATTAGAAGATGTGTAAGGATTTGATTTGCAAATATTTTTAAAGATGTGTTCCAAGTTGGCTACAATATGATCAAGTGGCATGTATACTTGGAGGAATAAATGAGGAGAATGTTAGGAAATCATATGAACTTAGTTTTATAACCCTTTACACTAAAGAAAGTAAGATGCGACAAAATGTTATTGAAGAAAATTATTTCTAATGTTTTTATTACTGAGATAATTGTTTACATTCACCATCATAATGCAAGCAATAATACATTATGCCATCATTCAAATAAATACCACACAAATTATTCCTTGGAACGTCCACTGGGTATAGCATTATACTGAATACCTGTAAAACTAAAACATTCGAAAAGTAATCCTTCTGTAACTGTTTCAAAGAATGATGTCATTACCATAAAACATAAATATGGATTAAATATACAGTTTTAACTATACTCTTGGTTATGTATAAGAGTACAAATTATTGTTAACATCCAATGTATCTAACACTTTATATATATATATATATATATATATATATATATATATATATATATATATATATATATATATATATATATATATATATATGTTATGAAAAATAAGTAATGAAATTCTCCAGACAGAAGGCGATCACCGAAGAGGTCAGACCAGCTGCCAACATTACAAACACTCCCTGAAATAAGAGTTGTTCTCAGTTACGCAGAAGGATTTTATCACCAATTATTAAAATGTGTGTATCATGTTTAATCTTCCTTAATACTCTGCAGTCAGTACACTTTGCTGCCAACCGAACACCTGTGGCCCGGTGCTCGGCTGGCGGCAAAGTGTACTGACTTGGACTTGGGCTACCATACCTTTACACAAAAAAAAGTAATTTCACATTTCATTTGTTTTTCGAGGGAGGATACATTCCTAAAGTTTGTCGGTGGAATTCAGGAACATGCTGTATATTAGGTGCAAAGTAATCTGTATCAAAGTGATATATTAGAATATTAACTTATGTATATGTCACGAATCACCTGTGATAATGCTAATCAATGTCGTAGCATAGGGAAATTTACCAGGCGACGTACCAAATTGGCCTCTGGGTTAGATTGTATAGGAATAATTTGCCGTATCCTAGTGGTTGAGAAAGTTTAAGCAGAGGGAAGGAGCGGTGAGTGAGAACAAGATGTAAGTCAGTCAGATCTGGTTTAATCCAGTATTCTTTCCCTCTAACGGTCGAGTTGTTCGTTTCCACTCGCTGCCTGTGTTAATATTGATTTGCGTGCACACAGATATTCTCTCACATATTTTCTTATGATTCGTGAAGTGGATAATTATCGTGATTAAATTACGTGGCGTCATTAACATTGCATGTATGACTGGTTTGTGAATGCTAGGTATATGAAGACCAAGTTCAGTCGGGAATTACCGTAAGAACAGTGGGTGTGGCCAGCCACTGTAGTTCTGGCTGGGAGCCTGGGACAGTAGTTTGAAAAATCAGTCTTGACTTCAACCACAGAGCAAACACACGTAATCGATCAGCCCTTTGCAAAATCATAGCTAAGATTAATAACTCGGTATCATCACTAGTTATAATCTTCAAAGTTCGTGATTGCAATGCACTGTCTTATTGATTGAATAGAAAACATAATTAATTGACAGTGAAAGGTAGGGTAAACGAGTGATAAATTATAAAGTGTGAACATTGAAAATTCTGTTGGTTTGAAGGACACTGAAAATTTACTGAGGCTGAAACAAACCTTTGTAATCATCAAAGCTTGTGTGTTAAATTGAAATTGATTAATAATTAAAGTAAATTGAGTAGGAGGTCTTGAAATAGCACCAATAATTAAGTGAGAATATACGTACGTGTACACTGGAAAGGACACTCGCGATGACATTGAACAGAAAACGGGAGTCACGCGCGAGGGTAACTCAACTATTTTAGCTAGTTTTGTGAGTGAAAGTGAGTACGTGAGAGTAATTTATTTGATTCTGCTGCTGTAAGACTGAATTCAATAAATCATAGTAAATTATTGTAATTGGTTATTTCATACACCATATTTTCAGTGTTACTATATTTATAAAAGCATACATATCGTAAGAGCTCACGTAAAATAAATAATTGTTGATAGACTATGAATAATATAGGGGATTCAACCTCTTGAGAACCTTCCTTGAGCCAACACAACGAAGTTCAATTAATAAACCGGGTAAGGTAAGTCAATTTCTGAATCATTGCTCACTTAATTATTATATTCATTATAATAATTCAAATATTGCACTACAAAAGTTTATTACAGTATACTGTGAATCAACCAATACCTTAAAGCTCAACTGAATTAATTAACTCCGACATATAGGAAGCATCCAACACTCAATGACATGATTTATGTTTTCATCCTCAACTGTTCCCTCTATGATCACAGAGTAATGAGAACAATAAAGGATATGAAAGGTTCATTTTGTAATGAAATATATATAGTGAATTATCTTGGTCAGAATTGTAAAAAAAAAAATATAATGACCACTGTTGATCAGTACACCACTACTACTGTTCATAATTATCATTAAATGTTGAACATTGTTGTTATTGACAAATCTGTGTCATCGTCACAAAATAATTTCCACATTGTAATAACTATCTTGGAGGGACGAGCCTATCTATACTTGTGAGGCCTAATGGTGGTGTGGAATATTATAGCAACACAGTGACGTGCTAAAATTCCACACTGAAATTATTATTCTTACGTGCAGCAACTATCATTAACGTAATGATGTAAAACATGAAAAAACAACCTGCACGATAAGTTACTATAAATTCTCTTTAACCGACTAACATTAATAAAAATACCACCTGACCGAGACTACTGAATAGCTGCTGGGGCAGAATAGACATAACATAATTGGAGTAATCCATCCCCAGTTAGAACCTTAAATAGCTGAAAGATCATGTCAGGATCAGTGGAGATATGGAGAAGGCAATGTGGCAAGGATCTATGTATGTAAGTCAGGAGACCATTCCTTACCGGATAAACATATGATACATAACCTGAGAGGGGAGGAGCTTGCCCAGCAGCAAGCGGCCTTCCTGGAAATGCTTCATGGAGAAAAATAAAATAGGGATGATAACGAAATAACATAGGCCTTGAGTTGAGTGAGCTTAGCATTGTGGTGGTGAAATCATACTGGCGTGATGATCATAAACGGTGAATAAAACCCACTCCTGTTGACGGAAATAATATATTAATCCATACAGATTCGGTGGACACTGCCATCATCTTCAGTGGTCTAGCGAGAAGAAAGGAATGATCAATTCATTCCTTCCTTCTCGCTAGATCAATGATCAATTCATTCCTTTCTTCTCGCTAGACCACTGAAGATGGTGGCAGTGTCCACCGAAACTGTATGGATTAATATATTATTTCCGTCATCAAGAGTGGGTTTTATTCACCGAGCTTAGCATTACCGGTGGTACCACATACATTTCAGGAGATGACATTCAGCTGTCAATTACTAGCGAACATTATATTTGGAGATAGAAGGTCGGTGAGTGGTAGCAGATGAGTGACCTGTAGAAGATGATGGACCAGTAGAAGGGACTGATTCGAAAAGTTTTTCAAGGCGAGAAGCAACAGTATCCAACCATTTGGTGAGGGCGGTGGCAGTTGAGATGATGGCCTGATTTTAGAAGGTAACAAGTATGAACCACAGTATCGTCTTCCTAGGTGGAAATTAGAGAAGGCTGACTGGCAGTTTTTTAGAGAGCTATCTTCTTCGGTCTCTTCAGTAACCGATTTTGGTAGCTCTGATGAGGCTGTAACATATTTCACTGATGTACTCCACTCTGCCACTCTCAACTCTATCCCTAAAACTTCTGGCTACTTTCCCAAACGTCCTGTCCCTTGGTGGTCACCAGTCTGCACCACTGCTGTGCGGGAGAAGCGCGCTGCTTTCTCTCGCCTTATTAGCATTCCTGGAGACCCATCACTTTTAGAGGACTTCTGATGGGCAAGAGCCCGGGTTAAGACGAGTTTTAAATGAGGCACGACGTGCATCTAGGAAGGCCTATGTGTCTTCAAATAATAGTAAAACTCCACTCACCCAAGTGTTCAGGAGAGTTCTTAAGATGGCGGGAAAGTTTTCTCCTAGTTCTACACCTGTACTTAAGGTCAATGAAGTTCAGATTATGGATAGTTTGACAGTGGCCAATACCATGGCGGAGGCTTTTGCTAGAGTCTCCAGCCGTGACTCTCGACCTCTGGCTGTGAGACATGAGTTAAGAGCCAAGGAGCGTACAGCCCTGAATTTCTCAGGGAACGAGAATGAAAGTTATAACCATATATTCTCCCTGAGAGACTTGCATTCTGCTCTCTCTCTCTCTCTCTGTGGGGACACTTCTCCTGGGCCAGACAACATCCCATATGCAATATTGCGACACTTGGGTGAAGAGGCAATCTCATTGCTATTAGCTTTATATTACAGAATCTGGGTGAAGGGTGTCTTCCCTTCTGGGTGGAGGGTTGGTACCATCCTTCCTTTCCCCAAGCCAGGCAAAGACTCTAATGTTGCCATCAATTACCGACGAATTGCCTTGACCTCCTGTCTCTGTAAACTATTTGAAAAGATGGTGAATGCCAGACTGGTGTACAGCTTGGAACGGGGTGATTTGTGCATGAGGATTTATATTTCCATATTTTTATATAACCTATAATTTCAATTTCAAATTTTCTGAAACTATTTACTTAATTTGCAGCGATACCCGACGTTGTCCGGGTGAAGATCCTACATGTGATTTTGTTAATAAATTTCCTCTAATTATTTTTATGTGAACATATTAGGAGGGTGGGAGGATTCCATTATCCAGTGTGGTTCCTGGTCCCCCAGAGAAACCATGCTAGCTTTACAACCACAAAAGTTATCCATGACGCAACTACAGCAGAAGGTGACTTTGTAAGACCCGTGTGGCGAATTGGTAGCAGCCTTTGGTTTGGGCTGCAGGGGTACTGGGATCGACTCCCCCCCCCCCCCTTCATTGGTCATTTTAAACCTTTTTTTTCACTGTCCTTAGATTTAGTATTAAATTTAGGTGTTCAACATTTTGCAGTTTGAATTCATTCCTAAACTGGGCATGCAAGCCAGGCCTGCCTGCATCCTTGGTGCTTAAGACCATAGAGTCTATATTGCGACATAAATCTTTGATTGTTTTAAGCTGATAATTCAAGAAACACATATCCACCAAAAATAAAATTAGACCAAGAAAATTTCTGGGACTGCACCGGTCAAAATGGTGTATAATTTGTCAACAATTGCTTTTTATTGTACCGGGGATCCGAACCTGAGATCTTTCGGTTAAGGCTAAATAACAGCCTTCTGCTTGGGTTGCAGGGGTGCTGGGATCGATCCTCCAACCCCCCCATTGTTCATTTAAAAACTTTTTTTGTTGGCCGAGGATGCTTTCCAGGCCTCATCGATCAAAATAGCATATTACTTTTTACTCTAGGTCAAACGATGCGGCCGTGCATAGCGGCTAAACAGACACACACACACACACAGACAGACGAAGTGTTTTATATATAGACATGTTAGTTCATATATTATATCCTGCTAGTTTATTATGAACAAATTTACACTTTGTTTTCATTTATTTCTTTTCTTATGGGAGTGCGGCTTAATGCTAGATCAAATTATATTTTCCTTTAAAGGAAAGAAAGCCTGTGTGAAGTACCCATAGTGGTTTATGATATTTCTTTCTTGAATCTCACTACCCCTGCTGGGAAAGAGGGGGAATTAAGCCTGGGTAATTTTTACTCTGTACTTGGGCAGTAACAGTGCAACCAGGATAGATGCTACGCATACTCACTTCTCTATGTATTTGCTGCACATAAAAAGTTTTTTTTTTTATCATGAATAGATCTTTATCTGGTCCAATCTGAAAAAAATAACTATTAATATTTATCGTGCGTAAAATTGCAAAATTGCTTTCAAAAACTTCCGTTTCATTTCTATCAGACTTCGCACATACCCAGAGACTGGCTAGGGACAAAGGTACCCTTTCCACGACGGTACTTGGTGTTATCAGACAAGAAGTAGAGTTGGGAATTTGCTTTTCGAACCAATATTCAAAGATTCCTGATGACGTAAGCTGCATCACTCTTGAAAGAAATGTATTGAGCATTAAATCTTTATATTTAAAGAAATATATTTCTAAACAATTGTGTTTATCAGATTAACTCTATATGTTGCCAAACATGACAAAGAACGCATGTTTACTAGGTTAAGATTACCTTTTACTTATAGCTGGTATGAGTGGGTTTCCTTTTTGAGATGCCACAACGCCGTAGAAGGGAAGGAAGCCATCCCTTGAAACAAAGTAATCACAACGTCCTGAAAATCGGACGAAGTAACTTTGAATCTAATTCCCTAAAACACATGTATGGCTGTATTATGATATGACTGATATACCAGTGTAAATATACTAATATATTTATTTTGTAATTTAGGATGAAACTATCTGGATACCATCAGTGCTGTTCCTTCTATTACTAAACAACGCACGATTTTCTTACACATACATTGGAGTTCCAAAAAGCGCTATTAGTTCTTAGATATTGCTTAAGGGGAGGCTACAGTTTTGACATTTTTGGAGATTATGATTCCTCCAAACTATTCCAGGCAACAGGATACCATTATTTTACTTCATTTGGGTCTGTTTCCTGGCATACTTTGGAGGAATCAAGGCACTCCAATATATCAAAAGTATACTCTCCCCTTAAGCACCTTAACACTGATCATAAAGATGTTGAAGAGTGGAAAGTGAAGGACGACAAAACCTGGGATTTCAATGCAAACTTTTACACAGTTCTGGCTGGCTCCCCACAGTTTTGTATTGGGTTAATCTGGCATCAGGTGTGTGTGATCTTCCGTGTGTTTGTGTACACTCTAATCCTTCACTGAAACCCATTTACCGACCATTACCCAAAAATGCTTCATTAAATCACATTTTGAGAATCCCAGCCTAGTCTATAAAGGGGGCATCACACTACTACCGCGTACATTTGTTTATATATCATTAAAATAGACCAGAGACAAAAAGATGGGAGCGAAGGCAAACATTCTATCAATCCGATGACCCCAGCCCCATGAATCCAACCTAAAGAAAATAATACAGCTTACAGAAAAAAATAGAGCAGTTAGCTTAATAGAAATATATTAGCCCTACTCTTGAAGCCAGGCACCGGCAGACAGTCCTACACAACCAAAGACTGATTCACAAAGGCCATTCCACAGAGACCTTGGGACAAACGATCGACAGTACAGACAGGTTCTACAGCGCTTCAATACGTAAGCAAAGCTATTAATATCTAGATGCCATTAGACGCCTGGCAGCTCAACTTTAATGGTCATATAACGCCCAACATGAAATAGTCATCTACATCATTAATAAAATATGTACAAACATTAAATAATCTCCACTACCCCGAAAGGGAGAAGCAGCATGAATAATCTAAAAACCATATTTTACTAAAATAACCTACTTAGGTTAGACATAAAAAAGAAATAAAGTATAAACGAAAGAAACATTAATAGAGTAGGCAGATATTCTCTAAAGATGCTTATTTAACACGAATTAAGCATTTTGGATAATGGTCGGTAAATGTGTTTTTGTGAAGGATTTGAGTAAGCTGAACACGGCCCTGGTGTTTATCCTGCCATCATCAGCCTAATTAGGTCAATTAGCAGAGGTCAAAGGTCAACGAGTGCAAATCAGTAAAAAATCTCATATTTCTATTTTTTTTTTCAGGCTATGCATATTTAGGCATGATTTTGGTTTTCAAGAAGTGTTTCTGTTGTTAGGCTAGTTATCCGCTGCTTAATTGGGCCTAATTAGGTGAATTAGGAGGTCAAAGGTCATTGAAAAAAGGTCATTCCGAAAAAAAAAAAATCGTACACTATCTACTGGCTTCGCAAATAGCTGAAGGAAAAAGCCAGATCTGCTTTAATAAGGGAGTATTGGTGATTTCAAAATATGAATTTAATAGAAAACCTAAAGAAAAATCTGAAGAAAAAGGCATTCTCTCAGTTATGGATGAAAGTTGTAAACATATACCAGGGAAGATATTATTACGTATGATATACAAAGATTGACAATGAATACACTATTACCGGGCACACCATCAGCTGAAGACATAATTATAAACAACTGTGAGTCCAACTATCCATGGAGAGGAAAGTTGTGGCACCACTAGCATGAGCTGATACAGTTATGTGCAGTAATGGATTTTTTCCAACAAGTTATAACCCCCAGCAATTTAAATACAGTTGTTTTAAATATTTTATGAGTGGAGGATGCCAATATGCAAATGGAATAATTTATTTATTTGTTTTTTCCTTTCCACCACTCACTATATGTAAAACAAAACAAATCATTGTATTCAAAATGACTGATGAATATAGGATTGATAGATGTTAATGATATTGATACAGTATGATGAAATAATTGGTCATGTGCATGATAATAAAAGACAGAAAAGACAAATATGCTGGGAGAGAGATTTTGTACCGGAATAAAGGAAATAGAGCAAGGAAAATTGAAGAACAGCTGTTAACTGGAGGGAAGGGGTGGCTCTGTTGCGAAGGAGCAGCAAAACGGTTTAAGAATTTCCCAACTGTTTACAGGAAATAAAACCCAATTGGAAGCTGGATGAGAAAGTATCGTCATGTTGGGCGTTAATGGACTGTAGTGTTATACACAGTTTTAGTAAATTAAACTCAAATAATTTTTTTTGAACTTACCAGATTGAGAAAATATACCAGCAATTAAATTTCTGACTGTTACATCAACATCAATAAGAACGTGTCCGCCTGGCTTGACCAGAGAGGTTAGGCTCTCTGATAACTGCCCTTGCGTACGAAAGATAAGTAGACCCAACTCTTCCTGGTTCATCACTTCACGATATATGCCAGATGTCACAGACTGGAAAAATGACAGAATTAGCACGTTGGGAGAATGGTTGTTCTGAGCTATATCTATTTAACTTGATCGATAGAAATTTTTAAATAGCAACAGAGCTATTGTTCCTCACTAGACTGTTTAGATTTTTTATGTTAAGGTGGTAATTCCCTTTTGGTACATTTGAGTGCCTTGATTCCTCCAAAGTTAACAAAATTAATGGTGTTATGTTGCTTGGAATAGTTTGGAGGAATCAAACTATTCCACATTTTCCAACAGTGTAGTAACCCCTTAACAAGAACTCAGGTGTGTAGGCTCGTACAAAATTGTTCCTTAATAAAGGCGGTATTCCACTGAGGCAACATTTTGGCAACATGTGGCATGCAACACTGTTGCATATCCTAAGTGCGATTCCACTGGTTCAACAGGAGGCAACATGTAGCATGCGGCTGTGTGGCATACAACACATTTCAACATGTTGACGTGTAGCGTGCCGCATTCAACAAGATTTAGCCTGTTGCCTGGTGTTGAACGCCTACCCGCCAGTCACGGGAAATCAGTGGTGTTGAAAGCAACAAAATGAGCTGGTCCCAAGAGAAAACCGCGGAATTTATAGAAAGTTACAGAAATAGTCCAGTACTATGGGATATACGGTTAAAAGATTATAAAAATAATCTAGTAAAACTTGATGCACTGCGGCTATTAGCTGAACAATACCAATGTGAAACGCAATGTGACTAGAAGCCAGATTTTAGGTGGTATGATTTCTCGGCAATTCCTGTCACTCTTCATGATTTTCGGGCCTACTTTCTCGAGAAGGATATTAAAGTCCTCCACACTCATCCTTGAAAAGTTTGTAAATAAGGATTGATCATTGGCAAGTAACCTTCCAAGAAAGTCATTATGAGCTGTGACATTGCCAATAAACAGTTCTTTCTTCCACCATCGATGTTTCCTTTTACGTGTTTTGCGGGCATTACGTATCACTAAATACGCAGCAGCAGTGACCGTCACCTGAGACATCTTGTTGACAACTGAGCTTTTGTTGAATCAATGGAATTGGTCTTGTTGCATTCAACAGTCAACATCGTACGCCGCATGCAACAAGCAACAACGATGTTGCTTGTTGCGGCAGCATTCAACATAATGTTGAAAGACGCATTCAACATTTTTGTTGAAAGCTCTACAAATCGCATGCAACATGTTGCTGTGTTGCCTCAGTGGAATACCGCCTTAAAAAGGACCCTGTGATCGTGTATAAAACTGGAGGCTTCTGATTCCTCCTAACCATGCCACGAAACAAGCTCCTTCCATATAGGTGGTGTTTCGTGGCAATATTTGAAGGACTCGTTTACTTCCAATTTTCTGACTACATCACAGGGTCCCTTAAGCTAGACAAGTTGATCGGATATGAAGAGACTGTAGTATGGTCTGTATGAAGGACTAATAAGGTATAATAGATTAGAAAGAACAAACAGTTATATTTGTTTTATATATTTGAATATTAATCAGCTTGTTTGTATGTTTGAACATCGTAGAGCAAAGTTAATAACCTATTTGAAATCAGCATGCATAAACACATGTTAGAGGCATTTATATGGCACATTTTCATTACACATTTCCACAACCACCGATAAGCAAACTGTGCCAGCGTATGTACTATATGTTACTTGGGTGGCTGGGTTGGTGGGTGTGCACGTGAAGCAATTGTGTATGAGAGTGTTTTACTGAGGCGTCTTCTTGTCAACTTGTACTACTACACCCTTGGTTCTCAGTTTTAACCTGAGGGAAGAGACGGCATCTTGGTATCCTCTTGAAGGAGAGTGCTGGCTGTTCGGTGACTGCAACTGTCAAGATTGAGACGTGGTTGTGCTATGACTGGATGGTGAAAGCTTTTGCCTTGTGTTGCACCTCCGTGCAAGTGTGTGCACGAGGCTATGGGTGGTATTTTTTATTTTAGAAGGCTAGCTTGATACAGGATATATATATATATATATATATATATATATATATATATATATATATATATATATATATATATATATATATATATATATATATATATATATATATATATATATATATTATTACTACTATTATGTATCGTATGTCATTATTCAAAATGCATTATGAAGTTCAATTACTTGACTGAAGGTTTACATATTTTCATTTTATAAAAATAAGTAAAAAATGATGTTATAACTGAATAATAATAATAAATTATAAATATATTTAGAATAGTACAGAGTTCGATTTAAAAAAAAAAATCAATTTTGAATTAAAATGAGGTAAGCTTGATTATGCATAGGTTTACCTCGAAAATGGTATTTAAAATAATTAAAATAAGGCAAAAATAAGAGAACAATAAAAGTTTGAATTTTAACAGGAAACATTAACTGGCAAGTAAAAGATAGTGACATAATTGAAGTAGTTATATTACAATAGAGAGTTATACAGGACATGTAGCAAGAATAAAGTTTAACAAATGGATTAATAGGTTTACAGATTGTGAAACATGCAGAAATCCATGTAGAAGGTGGAGAGATAAAGCAGAAATGTTTTCTTGAATTTGATATGTACAGTCGGCCACACTTCTGGCTGTTACAGTCAGTACTACAAACTCCAGGTGTCTAACGTTTGCATCCCTGACTTTCTGAATCATAGGCTCGAAGATTCTCAGTGGTGAAGAAGTGAGACGGTGCAGGGGGAGAAAGAGAGGGGGAGGGAGGGGGGACCAAAACGTCTCACTTCTTCACCACTGAGAATCTTCGAGCCTATGATTCAGAAAGTCAGGGATGCAAACGTTAGACACCTGGAGTTTGTAGTACTGACTGTAACAGCCAGAAGTGTGGCCGACTGTACACCCGGCAGCATAAATTCGCGTCCATCTCGTGTACTTAATTGCTAATATGACCAGGTAGTTGCGTTCTGAACCAGTTTTTTTTCCAACAACAAAGGTAATTTACCATATGAGAACTATATCTGTCATCTCTGTATTAAAATTGTATTACAACATCACTGTAGCTAATACATATGCAGGTGGAAATGAAGTGAACTTATGCTGCCGACTGTACTAATGATGGCACCGGAAATAATTCACTGTTTAAAGAAAACAAAAAAAATTGGAACCCATATATCTAAAGGTTTCATCTTTTTTTTTTTTTTTCATATTCAGTACAACATAGTTTCATACAAACCCTTAGTAGTTGTTCATTGGCGGAGTTTTTCTGCCAGATTTGAATTACTTCAGGATCATCCAGCACGTCCATTAATGTATGGTAGGGCTGACGGACATGTCTCACTGCCAGCAGGGACATGAGAGTGCCGGCATAACCTCGTGTCAGCACCAGGGTTGTTAACATCCAGATGCCCATCAACACACGCTCCCACCACCACCATTTACCGTAAGCCAACACAGCTAATATATATATATATATATATATATATATATATATATATATATATATATATATATATATATATATATATATATATATATATATATATATATATATATATATATATATATTTGTAGGTAGGTCTAGATTTGTAGGTAGGCTTAGTAACAGCAAATGAGTAGTAACTACATAACCAACATGGTAAAGATAAATAAATATTTATCAGCGAATTATTAGTACATAACTTATAGCATATAATCCTCCTTAGATAACTAATAGGTTGATGGTAGAGTAGAGACGATCAGCTAGTGCAATCACAATAACATCACATTCTTTATACAATATTTTATAATCGAATCAGCTCTTATCCATAACATTATATTTCACTATGCAAACTTTACACACCGTGCTATCATGGATGATTTTACATATCTTATCAGTACAGCAAGGACATACGTTAGACAGAATTAATAGTAGGCTGGTTTATTACCAAACTAGTTAATTAAGGTTTGACACAGATACCACAATAAACAACATACGTACAGTTGCGGAAGCATATTCTGCCCCACATTTGTTTGATATGTGGAAATATCTGGCAACTCTCTCTGAACAGACCTCAGTTCATAATGACTGAACCACCAATCACCTCCAGTCACGAAGAGTGTGTGTGAAATTCCAGGTCATTGATATCACACACATTCTTCGTGACTGGAGCTGATTGGTGGTTCACTCATTGTGGTTCGTACGAGCTGCTGTTTATTCAGAGAGAGTTGCCAGATATTTCCACATACCAAACAAATTTGGGGCAGAATATGCTTCCGCAACTGTACCTCCCCTGGCGTACCACGTTGAAAACTCTTTTGTATTGGCTTGAGGTGTCTGCGCTATTGCCATGTCTACCCCGGGCATCAGCCACCAGGCTTATAAACTTATAATACCCCTCTTTACTTCACCCTCCTGTCTGTCTGTCTGCCTGTATCTCTATCTGTCTGTCTCTCAATATACTTTAGTTGTTTTTTTTTCATCCTATGACTTTGTTTCCTATAAAATATCTGTTTATTCTATAGATAATAAATATTCTTTTCTTGGTTGTGCAAGGCAGGAGAGCGGGAGGGTGATGAACATTCCATGGTGATGGTATGGCTAGGAATGAATTACTTGACCTGACAATCAGTCGGCAGGTAGGTGCGACCTGAGTGTGTCATGTGTCAAGGACATTGAGACGGCAACGCAGAACGACCCATATGTGTAGCCAAATGTACCGGAAGATATACAAAGCAGTTGTTCCATCTTCATATCGATAGGGTTTCATAAAACCCAGCAGTAGCATAAAACAACTAATGATTTCATAGTAATTAAGGCAAGCAATGACAGTATGAGCGAGCGAGAGAGATCATATTATGGCTGTCGACTGTATATGTGGCAGACAGCAATGCGGGACAAGCCAAGCCACTACCCCGAGTATCAAGTAAGGTTGGTTTGACTATTATTACGCGTCTCGCGATTTAGGATAAGTATTGGTATAAGTATTAGTATAAGTATGTCTTTGTATAACCCTGTATTTCCGGTGGAGAGAGACAGGCCATATATTTAACTAGCTGTTGCTAGTTAAGGGGGGGGGGGGGATATTCCTCAGAATGTTTCATTTCTGATTCTTTTATTTTTGTTCCCGTCTAGGTCGAAGTCTCATTAATATTCATTATTTTCTCACGATACATATTTCACTCAGTCTAGCTGGCGGCGTCCAGGAAGTTAGCCAAGCGTTTCTCTCCGTTTAGACCAGTGGTTCCCAACCTTTTTCAACTTGTTACCTAATTTAGCATGCCACATTAAGCATGTTACCCCTTTCACAAAATATTGTCAACATTGATATATGTGGCTAAACTAAAACACAAGAGATAATGTCTTTTATTTATTGTATTAGTACATTTTGCATCTCAATAATCATGACTAACCAAAGATGTCAAGAGCAAGTAAGCATTTATGTCTGGCGTTTTTCTGTCACCCCTCCATTACCCCCATACCCCCAGGTTGGGAACCACTGGATTAGACGGACATACACTGGTGAGCTTTCGTTGGGCACAGACATTTCTTTGAGGCTGGCTGGAAGGAACCTACTGCATTTGTATATATTATTCTATGGTGGTTGTGATTATTACTTTTCTCCAGTCTTGAGGTACTGTATTAATATTATTTTTATATCTGTTTTCTCCCTCATTATTATTATTGCATTGTAATTTCCTGCTAATCCAAGTTAAGTGAAGTATTGCTTAATTAACTTTAACGTAACGTAATTGTTCAGTTCCGTACATAAGAGTGAGCTTCCATCTGGTATTTTTCCCCTGTATTAATGTTTGTGTGTTATTATTATTATTTCATGTGTTTGGTGTATTTATGTGTTAATTATATAGTTATTTGACTGTGGGTTTATTGGGGCTGTGTATGTTCAGGAATATCAATTCTGTAGTGACATTATTCATAAGAGTGACTTATTATGAATTTATAGTTTGTACGTGTGAATTAATTTAAGTAAATTGTTATTGATTTTAATTGGACTGTGTTTAGATCTTACATGTAGTTAGAACCTGGAATTTGGTACGATTTGGAGTGATGGTCTCTGAGTATTAGTCACTCTAGGGTTATTTGGTCAAGCTACTGTTTAGCTAACTGTTTGGGGTCTGCCATCCCCGTTTGCTGACCCTCCAGTCGTAACACTATAGTCTTCGTCAAGAGCGTATACTGCATCGTGCGCAAAGTGATGGATGAATTAACTTTGTCTCTAACGGTCTAACCACCATCAAGTTAGGCTACATACATGGATGTTTGTAGTAGATAACTGATGACATGAAATAAATAACCGTTAAGACAATGGAAATTAATTTTACTTTTGAAAAAGGGAAAACAGAGAAAACAAATAAAATAATGTAAATAAAATATCATTAAAAATCATGGATAAAAATACAGAAACCGTAGCATACGAAGTATAGGAATTCCTATCTATTATATAAAGGGCATTCCTATTTGTATGCTAACGTTATATAGGAAGTTAATAACAAACAAACAAAAAAATATCATTCATTTTGGAAGCATGCGTTGTGAGCCATAATGATGATTCTTCGGTAAAATTAACCAGTTTTACTTACATGTGCGAGATTTTCAGTCAACACTAAACTTTTATAACTGTTTTTCGTTTGTATTGTGAAATTTTAACATTCATTTATTGCGGAAATTTCCTGTTTTGGCAAACATTCTCGAGGGAGATTCTTGGTAAACACAGGCAACAATGCATACATGTCCGTAACGAACTCAAGAGAATGCCTGGAATCATAATCATGAAGCGTTAATATTCGACCGGATTGGACCAGCCAAGGGGGGTGCGAAACTTTGGTTCGTGACTGTACAGTGAGCAAACTACTGGCAGCTCTGCCTGTAGGTAGTGGCGGTTGAGACACCCTGTATATAATTTTCTACACTAGTAGTCTGACTCAGGTGTTCGAATCTCGTGATGCAAACTTTCCATAGAAATTCTCACATACTGTTTCGCGTAATCCAGACAACAGCATCAAAGTGGCTTAACAGACAAACAAACTACACGACTTACTTACCCTCCTTGGAAGATGTATTTTGCATCATCTAATGATATCCTCTTGTGTTTACTTAGAATTAGTAACACTTATGATAATGTGCATCTTTTGGAAATAAATATTTTTATCGTATGTGATATGGACATTCGGATCATGTGCAATATAAGACATTGATTATGCAGTTATATCTGCTTCTTGCATCTTATTGTTCAGCAATAGAACTGGAAAATACTTTCTCCAGGTGGCAACTGAGATTTGTTGCTCCAACTGGATTTTAAAAGTGTTCTCATAGGTTCACAGTGTCCTCGTCTTCTTTCCTGAGATTATTCACGCGAGTTACAACACTGGGCTGATATTCTTAGAGTTTGGAATTGTTCGTATATTTGCATTTCTGACCTCACCATACTGTTACAGGCTCATTTCGAAGCAGCGAATGGTTTTGATATTCAATTAGTATGAACTATTGTTATTATTTCGAAGCAGTGTCGGGTATAGTCCTCGACATGAATGAATGCTTACGAATAAGATTTTAAGTTATGAGTCAATTTTGCTTTTGTGAATACCGGCCCTGATGTTTCATTCATAGAATTTTTTTTTTGCCCCCTAACATATTAAAAAAAAAAAAAACATCAGAGAGAATATTACAGTCCATTACCTTGTTGTAGTATTATGCGGATAAGATTGAGTCCATCCGTCATCCATTTTCCTGGTTCAGAATGGGAGAATGAGGGACAGGAGAACATGACCATTATCATCAATAACCCTAGCAATGACGCCAGTATTGCTGTCCACACCAGCGGGGAGAGAGGAAGCAGAAAGCCCCAGGGATCCACCTCAGGTACTCCACGTCTACTAACGATCCTCATATTGTCACCCAAGAGGTATGGTGTATAATCAACAGCTTGACCTCTGGCGCGATTGAGAACGAATGGCCCAGTAGCAAAATCAGATTCCTGCAATATCAATTAATAGTAATGTACCAGTGCCAAGTGATAATTATTCTAGCATTAAGATTTTTTTTCTTTTTGATAACAAATACAGTCACTCATAAAAGTAACAAGAACATGAAGTAAAACCCTTCAAACGCTCCGGCTCTTAATAATTCAAGTGAAATAATAAAATATCCATATGTAAAGGTCTCAAAAATATTAATTATGTTTTATCTGGAATTTCGTATTCATATGGTTATATTGAAATTTTGAAAATGAACCCTTTTTATTGAGGGTGAACCCCTCGGTTGAACCCCCTCTCGGTTGAACCCCTTTTAAGAAGTGGTCACCCCAAGAAGGAAAAAAAATGATAATAATAATAATAAATGATTCAATGTCGGTAAAAGAAAATGGATGGAAGGAAGAGAGTGAGTGAGTGAGTTGAACCCCTTTTAAGAAGTGGTCGCCCCAAGAAAAATAATTCCGATAAAACCTAGGGCTCTCAGGCACGACACCTTTTAACTCGGTCTTATCCCAACCTTCCTGGAGAGAAGACGTGTTCCTGGTGCTCTCCCTGTGTTGTTGTTTGTGTTGTATCTATGTTCTTGTTTGAGTGTTGTTTCTGTGGTGTTCTAGGTGTTGTTTGTCTTTTTTTTCTATACCTCAACCTCGGGGCTGTAGGCTTTAAGTAGCCCGTGACTCTTGCGAGGCCCCTAGATTACTGGGTGTCGCACCAAATGAGACAGTGGAGCTTCGTTGTGATGTTGGTACCGCAGCCTCTCTTTTGCCCCACTAGATGTCGACACATTTATACAGGTCACTATCAGGGGAGAGCAGCTACACCGTCACTCACAGCATCTTGGAATATGGTCTGGCATCTTCTATGTTGTGAGTTGACGACGATGTAGGGGGTATTGTATTGACGTGTCGGCGTAGGCAGGATAATTGATTAACAACTGGACCCAGTTCACCTCTGAAAATCCCAGACGTTTTTTAGTGGATTCGTACCAGGGTCCTTCACAGCCACAGTCCGTCTCTTTATCCACTCTGCCACTCTCGTGTTTTTTTGTGGTTTTGCTGTTGGTGATATTTTTGTTTGTGGTTTGTTTGTTTTGTTGTGGTTCTGTGTGTGTATGTTCGTGTGTTTGTGTGTGTTCACTTGTTTGCTTCCCATCTAGGCCTTGCCTGGCCTGATGGAGAGCGCGAATTCGGATTTGGCTTCCTGCCTGGAGGCTGACTTGGCCATGTCGGAAGAGGATGAGTCTCCTCTCGAGGATCACTGGCCTGAGCTGCCTTCTCGCAACCCTCTCCTCGTTCACTCCGCAGCTCAGGTTGCAGCCTTTCACCTCCTCAACCTCTACCAAGCGACCCGTTGATGCCTTGTCCGACTCCTTGCAGGACTCTCATGGTGTGGACTGTTTTCCTCCGGCTGCCAAGACTTGAGAAGGGTGCTTCAGCTGTGCATGACGTTCCTTTTCTGTCTCAACCTGGTGTTTCTTCTTTGTATACCAACTCCTTGCCTTCGTCCAACCTTCCTGATTTTGCCACGAGAAATGCATATGTCAAGCTATCCTTCCCTGGGAACCCATCTATGGACACAAAGCTGCGTTGGTTGTCTGATGTCAACAGGACCTTCCAGCTGCAGCGTGAACTTGCTGAAGTCAAGATGGTTGCTGTCACCTTCCACTTTGTCTACATCTCTAGGAAGCGTCAAGACATCATTGATAGAACAAGGCTGGTGAATTTTTGTATCAGCTGCTCATTCTTGAAGACTCACCCGAGAGGCCTCGTAAATTCCCCAGCTACACCCTCACATGTTTTCCTATTGATGTTAACCAGAAACTTGCCAAGGAACCCTGGTGTGTACTCTGCCCGTCGTTTTTTTTAAATTAGAATTTATTTATTGATGCAACTAGGCATCTGGCGGCGCAACAGCTAGGGTCATATACCGCCCAACACAAAATTATTATCCTCAACTAACAAAATCACAAACTCCCGAAAGGGACACGTATCATAACTAAATTACACACAAATTATAAACATACACCATTACTAAAAGAACGCGTCAACTTAACTAATATATAAAAAAGAATCACGACTAAATAATATCAAACTATCTAAAAACCATAAGTATAATAAAATCACAATTTATGGAGGAGGCCAGCCTCCCCCACATAGGAGAGAGTGTTCCCTCCCACACTACAAGCCTCCTCCCCGAGCACCAGGGAGAGACTGTAAGAACCGTCACCCACCCGGTACTCGGAGAGGTGCCTACGACGCAGGTCCCCAAAACTGGGACACTCAACAATAATATGCCTCACTGTCAAAGGGACCAGACAATCATCACAGTAGGGAGGGTTAATCCTGTCCATTAAAGAGCCGTCTCCCACCGGCGGGACAGGCCGCTGTAGCTCCACAAACCAAGGCGTTGGCGGATGTCACGGAGCTTGTTAGCCCCGACTGCATCCCATCTGTCCTGCCAGCAGGAACGAACGGCAGCATCTATATAGGGTCGAAGGTCCACTGCAGGGACAGGATGATGCCCGGCAGGAGGCCGAGAATTGGATACCACAGCCTTAGCCAGGGCATCAGCTCGCTCATTACCATCGACACCCACATGGGCCGGGACCCAACAGAAAGTGACTTTGCGGCCACGACGACCCAGGAGGACAAGCCACTCAAGGATGGCCAACACCAGGGGATGGGGAGAGTTAAAATTGCACAAGGCCTGCAAGGCACTACAAGAATCACTATAAATAGTAAAAGAAGGCTGAGGGAGAGTAAAAATCGCTTGGATGGCATATAAAATGGCCGAGAGCTCAGCAGTGAAAATGGACATGACAGAAGGAAGTCTACCACCACGGCAAAAGTCAGGAAAGACAACTCCAAAACCAACTCCAGCATCAGACTTTGACCCATCTGTGTACACAGGGAGGGACTCCCTGTGAGTGAAGGCATGTTCTAAAAACGGAACGAGCCACTGGAGGAGGAAGAGATTCTTTTTTGTCTGTAAAACAGGTGCAGGGAATAACTTGTGGAAGAAACCATGGAGCCACCCTGGGGACCCTCACTGGACGAATCTGGAAATCTTCAATTCCCATCTCCTCCATAGCCTTCCTGACCCGGAAGCCAAAGGGCCAAGGTGTACGAGAATGTGAAAGGTAATAATTAGACATGATATCAGATGACACCGCCAAACAAGGAAGGGAGTCGGGAAGTCGATGTAATCGATGCCAACAACGAACCATTGAGGACTGGCGACGGAGATCTAGAGGTGGTTCGTTAGCGTCCACCAGGAGACTGGGGATTGGTGATGACCTGAACGCTCCAGTTGCCAGACGTATCCCAGCATTATGAACAGAGTCTAAAACTCTGAGACGGACATCTGTGGCAGAGGAGTACACCTCACACCCATAATCAAGTTTTGACCAAATAAAAACACGGTATAGGCGAAGGAGGGTGGCCCGATCAGCCCCCCAGGTAGTATGGCTCAGAACCCTCAACAGATTAAGAGCCTTGAGGCAAGAGACCTTAAGTGTACGTAAGTGGGGAACCCAAGTCAAACGATTGTCGAAAAGGAGACCCAAAAAGCGAGTCTCCTCGACACAGCGTATCCGATGACCATACATGAATAAGTCCGGATCAGGGTGGACACCTCGGATGCGGCAGAAGTGCATAGCAACCGTCTTGGCAGGAGAAAATCGAAACCCATGAGAACCAGTCCAACGTGACACTCTGTCAAGGGCAAGCTGCATGCGTCGCTCCGCCACTGACATAGCAAACCAGACTGCTAGGTCATCAACGTATATCGAGTTGGCTATACCGTCCGGAAGGGATGAGGCAATGGCATTAATTGCTACTGCAAACAATGTGACATTGAGGACACTTCCCTGAGGGACGCCCTCCTCCTGTGCAACAGATGCTGAGAGAGCTGTACCAACCCTTACAGAAAAACTGCGACCACTAAGAAACTCTTTAAGAAAGCGTGGAAGGCGACCTCGCAGGCCATATACATGGAGCTGCTGCAGGATGCCATATTGCCATGTAGTGTCATATGCTTTCTCTAAATCAAAGAATACACAGACAAGGTGTTGATGTCGTGCAAAGGCCTCACATGCAGCAGCTTCCAACCTGACCAGAGCATCTGTAGTGGAACGATGTTTACGAAAACCCGACTGGGACGGAGACAGAAAATCACCCCGTTCCAAGAAGTATACCAGTCTGACATTCACCATCTTCTCAAATAGTTTACATAAACACGAGGTCAAAGCAATTGGTCGGTAATTGAGGGCAACGCTAGAGTCTTTGCCTGGCTTGGGGAAAGGAAGGATGGTAGCAATCCTCCACCCAGAAGGGAAGACACCCTCCACCCAGATTCTGTTATATAAAGCTAAGAGAAATGAGATTGCCTCCTCACCCAAGTGTCGCAACATTGCATATGGGATGTTGTCTGGTCCAGGAGAAGTGTCCCCACAGAGAGAGAGAGCAGAATGCAGGTCTCTCAGGGTGAATATATGGTTATAACTTTCATTCTCATTCCCTGAGAAATTCAGGGCTGTACGCTCCTTGGCTCTTAACTCATGTCTCACAGCCAGAGGTCGAGAGTCACGGCTGGAGACTCTAGCAAAAGCATCCGCCATGGTATTGGCCACTGTCAAACTATCCATAATCTGAACTCCATTGACCTTAAGTACAGGTGGAGAACTAGGAGAAAACTTCCCCGCCATCTTACGGACTCTCTTGAACACTTGAGTGAGTGGAGTTTTACTATTAATTGAAGACACATAGGCCTTCCAAGATGCACGTCGTGCCTCTTTTAAAACTCGTCTAGCCCGGGCCCTTGCCCGTCGGAAGTCCTCTAAAAGAGTTGGGTCCCCACGATTGAGACGAAGGTGAGAGAAAGCAGCGCGCTTCTCCCGCACAGCAGTGGTGCAGACTGGTGACCACCAAGGGACAGGACGTTTGGGAAAGTAGCCAGAAGTTTTAGGGATAGAGTTGAGAGTGGCAGAGTGGAGTACATCAGTGAAATATGTTACAGCCTCATCAGACCTACCAAAATCGGCTACTGAAGAGACCGAAGAAGTTAGCTCTCTAAAAAACTGCCAGTCAGCCTTCTCTAATTTCCACCTAGGAAGACGAGACTGAGGTTCATACTTGTTACCTTCTAAAAGTATAGGAAACTGGTCACTACCATATAAATCTGGAAACACTCTCCAAGTAAAATCTAACAGAGCACTGGGTGAGCAAAGGGAAATGTCAATGGCGGTAAAAATCCCAGTTGGGCTATTAAAATGTGTCACATCTCCCGTATTTAAAACCCCTAATCCCTCATCCTCAATAAAAGAACCTAATAAAACACCCCTGGGGTTGATCGAACTATCACCCCACAGAGGATGACGCCCATTAAAATCACCCAATACAATAAAGGGAGAGGGAAGGTCCCGTACAAGACGGTTGAGATCACCCCTCTCTACTGTAACACTGGGAGGAAGGTATAGACTGCACACAGTGTAGAAGCGGTCCATATAAACCTCAACAGCAACAGCCTGGAGCGGTGTGTCAAGCTCCAGGCTCGTGCATGGAATATCTCGACGAACTAGGATGGCAGAGCCACCATGGTGACCCTGCCCTTCAAATGAATTTGAATAAAATGCAGAATATGCTGGAGGACTGGCAGGAATGTAGTCCCCAAGCATTGTCTCTTGAAGAGAAACACATGCAGGAGAGAAACTAGAGAGAAGAATGCGAAGTTCTTCCCAAGAAGCACGCAAACCACGGCAATTCCACTGAAGGACCTTAAAAAGTGTTACTTTGGTCCTGGTTTATGGGAAGCCTCATGGAGGTACTTCCCACTACCACCTCGACCTGAGGGTCTACTCAAACGATACGTTTTGTCAAATCCTGGGCCACTAGAAGAGCGAACCCGAGGAGTAGTACTTGGGGTAGTAATTGGGACCCGCTGACGAGTCCCTGAAGCATTTGATATGTTTGATAAAGATGAAGGTATATGAGCAGGGATATTCTTAGAAGCATTTACATTGGTATTGTCCTGTGCAGCAGTGGTATCACTGACACAGGCAGACACATCAACATCCATAATACAGGTGGTAGAATCACTCTGCTGTTCTAGCGGAGAAGAAACTGAATCTTTTGAAGTCGCGACATCAGTGGCATCCACATTAACTTCACGCTCCTCTGATAGTCCTGAAGAAAACTTGCGAGAAGGAACTTCTGTTGAATCAAGAGATTCATCAGAGCCAGGAGAACGCTTCTGGTGACATTGAGAGGAAATAATGGATGAGTCCTCAGAGATGGTTGCTTTATAAGGAGGAACATCTATTGAGTCAAGTGCCTCAGAGGAACCATGAAGACGTCTCTGTGTCCGTTTAGGTGACTTAAGTTTCCTTTTTGGAGAGCGTGTGGCAGCGTGAACCTCTACCACATGGACACCTTTAGCTAAAGTTGCAGAATTGTCATCAGTTGAAGGGTCACCAGAATGAGTGTCTGATAAGGTTTCCAAAACAGAGAAGGTATTATGTAGTGTAACCTTAGAAACGCTCTCACTGGAGCATAAAGCAGCTGCCTCTTGAGAGGGTGTTACAACTGATTTGGGGCGAAGGGTGGAGGCGTATGTCTTAACACCACCATCCTTCTGTCGCCTGAAGTTGAGTTGCCGTCTGGCACTACCAATACTAATGAATTGGGTATTAGCCAAGTGGAGAATATCCTGCTCAAGGAGGTACATCTTACATTGGCGAGACCGCAAGGGGTGAGCATCTCTGCAGTAAAAGCAGTAACTCTCTGACCGACATTCAGAAATAAGATGTGTGTCAGAAGCAGAACAATTACCACACCGGGAACGGTTGTTGCAGTTCCTCCTCCCATGACCAAACTCATAACAACAGAAACACTGTAAGGGACGCTCAACAAAAGGCTTCACCTCAAAAGAGGTGGGGTTAATGTTAATGCGATCTGGGATATGCGAACCATAAAAAGTGAGGATGATCATATTTTTACTGCCTTTCATCTTTGTTATTCGTTGGACATTGTCTGGGCACATAGCAAGAATGTCCTCTTCTGAAAATTCATATAGGTCTTCATTATATATACGCCCCTTGCTATAATTGAATGTTCGGTGTGGTTTGATAGATTCAAACATGCTATCAGTAGGACAGGGGAGATTGAGGAGAATCATGGCCTGAGTAAGGTCTTTGGCTCTGATTAAGACGCCCTTACCATATTTCTTTATGTGGCCCATTGGTAGTACTCCAACTTCCTTCTCCAAATAACGGGAAGCATGGATAAGGTAACCACGTCCCTCCCTGTAATACGCCACAAACCAAAAGGGTGTTGGAACCTGACGTTCCTTTGGGACATTCTCTTTAGAGTCATCAAAAACGTTAGGACAGTAGTCATTATCACTATCTACTACATTGGCAGACCACATTAACTGAACTTTACAGTGAGTATCCCCCACTGTCAGAGTCTTTTGCCTCAAATGCTGCTTTGGCAGCAGCATTTGTTTTGAATGTAATATAACACCGATTAGACCTACAATCACAGTCATAAGTGATTCGGATACGAAGGACTACTCCGAAACACTTAAAAATGGAGTGGATAGCGCCATACGAAAGTGATGCCTGTACATTAGTTATTATCAATGTGTCACAACCACTAACACAGTTATCTGACACTACACCCGACCTGCTGGGTCTACTCATATTTGGAGCTCTCTGCTCATCACCACGACCAGATTTTGGCGTCTCGAGGGCCTGGTCGACCACCGCTCGAGAGAGAGATTTTGGTTTAGGTTTATCCATATATCATTGATTGAGGGGACCGAGCGCTGGTCGCCGCAGGCGGGGTACCTCTTCCCCCACGGGGCCACTCGTTTTAAAAAGCACCCCAATGGCTCGAAAGTTTGCCCACGACGGTGCTAAGACCCCCTTCCCCAACATCTCCCGGCCCAGACACCCAACCATCCAACATAGGACTGCCCCTAGAAGGCAGTCCCTCTGGAGGGCAGCACTGTTGGCCCGTACTGGTAGCCTATTGCATAGGAACCATTTAGTCTGGTCTCTCACTGGCGACCTTACTAGCATGGGAAACCCTCTCTCCCCAAAATTGGGGCAGAGCAGGGGCCAAAGCCCCCTCTAGCCTAGCTCGCCAGGTCATAGAGACACGCAAGCCCCCCCCACCTCGTCAAGGCGATTCCCGTTTTTTTTTTTTTTTTTTTTAAAGATGGCTCTTCAATTAGCTGTATTGTTGTTTTCTGGAGTCAACCTGATCCACCTCCAAATGAGATTCCCTTTGATTTCCTCCCCTGTCTTCCACCGTGTGAGGGGAGGATAATTCATAATGACCTGCCTTGGTGCTACAGGTGCTAGGGAGTTGGGCATATCTCCCGGTACTGTTCTGCCACGCCGAAGTGTGCATGGTGTGCCAAGGAACATGATTCCAAGACGTGTCTTGTCAGGGGTGAACGATCACGTCCTGCTACCTCCACCTCTGAGTCTTCACCTCCTAAGGATACGTCTCGATGAAAGTGTCCACGATGCCTTCAGCCAGGGGTTAGCGTGTGGCATGGATGTACTCGATGTCAGGTCCAAGCTAATGTCTCTAATATTGATCATCCTCCTCCACCTCCACCATCACCTACCCAGACTGCTCCTCCTACCAGACCTGCCTCACCTCCAGACCTGGTCCTCCGCAAGTCTGTTGCTACCTTCATGGCACGAAGTACGGCACTGGAGAACCGCTTTTTATACCGCCCCGAAAGGGGAGGTATATTGTTTTCGGTGCTGGATATTTATTTATAAATTTATTTATCTGTTCGTGTGTCTGTTAAGAGTCTTGCGTCCACATTTTTAGCCGTATGATGTTCATTTGTTTTTTATTGATAAATATTCATCATAAAACAAAATGATTAACTTTTGGGCAAAATCGGTCGAAGGTCAAGGTCACAAAAAAATAAAAATAGCAAAGGGCGAGTGGTCGCTGGGGCGGTATTGCCATCGAATGATGTCTTGTTTACCCTTGAAGCCAGGATTGATGGGATAGTTGCTGCTCAGGCTGCCAATAACTCCAAACTCTCCACCTTGGTTGAGGCTCAGCATGCCATCATCTCAACTGTCACTACCCTTACCGAAAAGACGGATACTGTTGCATCTCGCCTAGAAAAGCTTTTCGAGTCAATCCCTTCTCCTGGTCCATCACCCTCCCCAGGTCGCCCATCTGCCCCCACTCACCGGACTTCTACCTCCAAATACAAAGTTCGCTAGTGATTAACAGCTGGATGTCATCTCCTGGAATGTATGTGGTATCATCAGCTATGCTAAGCTCACTTAACTCAACGCATATGTTTTCCGTCATCATCCCAGTGTTATTTTTCTCCAGGAAGCATTTCCAGGACGGCAACTCACTGCTGGGCAAGCTCCTCCCCTCTCAGGTTATGTGCCATATGTTCATATGGTAAGGAATGGTCTCCTGACTTACATACATAGATCCTCTTGAGGCTCTTCCTTCTCCAACAGTGTGTGGTATGGTGTATATGGGAGATTTTAATGCTCGCCATTCTAATTTGGGTGATGGTTCTGGCTCAATTAATCGTAATGGTGTTCGTCTCCTTTCATATATCCGCAAGCGTCATCTGACACGCTGGGACACTGGTGGTGCCACTCATTGCCGGGGAGGTACTCTGGATTACATCCTCTGTAATGTTAGAATCTCAACCAGTTCTCATTTCTATATACACATTACTTTATTTTGTAAAGCAAGATATTATATCCACATGTATGTGTGTCTTTAATTATTTCTCTCTATCTCACACACATTCTCTTTTATCTCTCTTTAATTTTCTCTTTCTATCTCTCTTATCAGTGCCAGGATGGGTGTGGGTGTGTGGGTGTGTGTGTGCGCCTACTTCAACAAATTCCTGGGAACCCTCTACTTCAACTGTACAATCTTTGTCTTCGTGATGGTTGTGTACCACGAGCCTGGACCAGCAGCACTATAATACCCAACCCTAAGCCCGGCATGACGAAATTCAGGCTTATTTCCCTTACTTCCTGTTTTTGTAAGGTTATGGAGAGAATCTTACTTAATCGTCTCATGTACAGCTCCGGACTGATCAATGGTCCACACTTCTTCCACCCTTGCCTTGGTGTGGGCCTCAACGGATATGGTATCACTGACAGGTGGTGGGGGGAGGGGAGAAATGTGGGCGGAGTTATATAGGGGGGGTAGCGTTACCAATGTTGAGCCATCCAGAAATTTGAATCCCGAACCACTTGTGATCATGGATGTGAACCACTCACTTGAAGGTGGTAGGAGAGGAGGGGTTGGGTTGGAGAGAGGGGGGTAAAGCTTCACCAGTGATCGAGATGGAGAGAATTATTGGATCAAGTAGCTAAATGTTTTCTTCTGTAATCTAAATCCAACTCTGATGCTGCATTCCATGGGATATTCTTTATTATTTGAAATGAATCCAGATTTTACCTAATATAATTAACACGACACCAGTTTTTTATGAATAATATATCAAGCGATGCACCACCTACCCAGTGTTAAGTTACATTTCAAGTAAATCCTTTATTTTTATCCTGTATCATTTATGACATTTTCTAAGAAACGTCTATTGTGTAACTGGTTACCAAAGGATAATAGTTATAGTGTAAGATGTTAATTACCTAATAACTACTCCATCTGTTCTTCCTCACCCCGTCCTCCCTTATTCAATTCACTGTTTCCTCTCCCTCCATCCCAGCATCCCTTGCTCTCCATCTTACCACCACTACCATCATTCTGTGTGTTGCTGCATAATCTGTTAATGCGCAAACACGACCACAATAGAAATAAAAGTGATATTTGGTATGCAAATACAATCCGTTATATATGACGAATATATTTATTACCTTTATTTATTTATCTGAGGTCAACATCTAGGCCAGCCATTCAGACGCCCAGTATAGTGAACCAATCACAAGATTTAGAGGATATTGTGTCACAACTATTGTTATTACTAATTAAAACAGGGAAAAATTGAAATCAGACATTTATTGGTTATTGTTTACATCTCCACAAGTCCTCGTCACGAAGCATTCAAACCCATAATCCAACTGGGTCTGTAGGCACCACACTGTAATTATAATAACCACAATTATAATAACTGTTAACTTATTATAACCTGAAGTTTATACTTCGACCTCACGTTTGCATTAAGCATGTGTAATGTTTGTTTTGTTTTCTTATTATTATTATAAGCACCGATATATGTATTGCTTTAGACCCTTAGCCACGATGATATACAGTATATACACTATTTATATACACTTCTATGAAGATATTAAGGCTTGAAATACTGTAGATTACATATTTCATTTTATTACTCATCAATTTGTTGCTAGTATCGTGTTCAACCACCCTCCTTCTCAATGACAGCCTGCAGTCGCTCGGGCATTGAGGCACCATGCCTCCTCACTGTATAATATATATGGTTTTCCCCGAAAAATCTCCCACTGTGTTCTGGTGTGACGTAACAAATCTGCTGTGGTTCTCTGTCGTTCTGGCTCCCACGTGTTAACGATAGAACCTCATAGATTTTCTATAGGGTTCATATCGCAGTCTTAAATAGACAAATCTATCACCTGCAAATAATCATGAGCAGTAAACCATTCTTGAACTTTCCTCGCCATATGGATAGGGCATCGGTCGTGTATAGGACAGATAAGGGTGAGTAGTTGAAAAGATATTAAAAACATTTAGAATATGTGCTTCATTATATTGCATTTGATCGATCTATTAAATAAAGACACTGTCTGTTGTTCACCCCCGTAGAGAGATACTGATTATAATTATTATCCTTTGGATATTAAGCAACAAATAACGGAGCTGAGACAATTAATTTTCTGTCTTCAGCTTTACCTGTATTCTTTTCACCCCTCATGCTGGCAGTCCCCCTCTTTATCACCTCTTCTCGCCGTAAAATAAATAAATTTCTACCTATATTTTTCAAGTAACTGGCAACCTCACACAACCTCCTCTCACCTGTCTTCTCTCTCTCTCACGTCACCTTCCTTCCTTGCCTTCTGTAGTATTTTTTATCTTTTGTTTCTCATATTTTTAACCTTCTCATTCGTTCTTTGAAAGTTTTAATGACATAAGCTTTTCTCTCTTATCACCCATAACCAAATTATTAAGTAAAAATTTACCGATAATCCACTGTTTTTATTAAACCTGGAGAATCAAAGGTGACAAACATATATATTCTCTTTGTCGGGAGAATAATATGTAACAGTTCTGGCTCTCAAAATACATTGGTTTGCAAGATTGCCAACATTAATAATTAAGTCTTGTGGGTGATAACTAGACGTAATATATAGGCCTATAGGCCGCATCTAAATTCATAATTTTAAACACTAAGAAGAATGAAAGACAAATATGTAATGCTTTATAAATATGGAACTGGAATTTGTATTTCTGTATATTGTATTTTACTTTAATGTTGTCACTATAAAGAGTTTTATTATATAAATTTTGTGGAATACAAGGTGCAATAATATCTTTATAAAGTTAGTATTAAAAGTAATAGCAAGATGCTGATGGTAGTCTTCTATTGAATTAATCCTTTATATTATTGTGTGCACATAAATACTCGTCATTAGAAATGTGTAGGGTTATGAAGGCTGACGTCTCATAGGTTGTCACCACTGATTATCATATGTTTCACAAATAGTAACTAGCTTTATTCTGCTTTGTCTACGTGTTAATGATTTCTTTGTTATGGCCAGAAATTTACTTGTAATCCAATAATACACTATATGTAACGTAGAACAAGTTATTTTCCCCCCCGTGTGTTAAGTTGGTAAGCCTGCGAAAGCTACAAGATGTGGGATTGGTGTGTGTGTGTGTGTGTGTGTGTAAAGGGAACTGTGGTTCACATGACTCGAACCTTCACTTCACCAGAAATAAGCCTATATTCTGCAGGAGAGATTCTATTGTCTCATTCCGTTCCACAGAATATTATTCTTTTCACATATAATATATGGATAATTGTGGTTCTCATAATTTTGTTTAATATATTCATTATTGTTGAAACACATTTACCATTGAGTATAGCCATTTCATTACATATGTCCAAGTTTTATAGTCACCCATCCTATCTGATATCATTACAGTTCTGCTGATATCGAACAATACTTAATTAGCCTACAGATGAGAGTAGAAAATAATAATATTAGGATGACAATGATAAAATTCAATACTTAATTATATAGGTTTGTTAATGTGAACTCCATCTCCATTAGTTCCTTCGCCCAAAGTCAACCATAAATCTTCAAGAAAACGTCTCTACAGCCACGGTTATTGGCGTCTCTCTTGTTCTCTCTTCCTCCATCAGCCCCTCCATACCCCCCCCCCTTCTTTCTCTCTCATTTCATATATATATATATATATATATATATATATATATATATATATTCTACATAACTATTATCATATCCTTTTGCTTGCATAAATTTGAAGGACAATGGGTGATAAGGGAGAAAGGCCTATGTCATTAAAACTTTCAAAGAACGAATGAGAAGGTTAAAAATATGAGAAACAAAAGATAAAAAATACTACAGAAGGCAAGGAAGGAAGGGGACGTGAGAGAGAGAGAAGACAGGTGAGAGGAGGTTGTGTGAGGTTGCCAGTTACTTGAAAAATATAGGTAGAAATTTATTTATTTTACGGCGAGAAGAGGTGATAAAGAGGGGGACTGCCAGCATGAGGGGTGAAAAGAATACAGGTAAAGCTGAAGACAGAAAATTAATTGATCAGCTCCGTTATTTGTTGCTTAATATCCAAAGGATAATAATTATAATCAGTATCTCTCTACGGGGGTGAACAACAGACAGTGTCTTTATTTAATAGATCGATCAAATGCAATATAATGAAGCACATATTCTAAATGTTTTTAATATCTTTTCAACTACTCACCCTTATCTGTCCTATACACGACCGATGCCCTATCCATATGGCGAGGAAAGTTCAAGAATGGTTTACTGCTCATGATTATTTGCAGGTGATAGATTTGTCTATTTAAGACTGCGATATGAACCCTATAGAAAATCTATGAGGTTCTATCGTTAACACGTGGGAGCCAGAACGACAGAGAACCACAGCAGATTTGTTACGTCACACCAGAACACAGTGGGAGATTTTTCGGGGAAAACCATATATATTATACAGTGAGGAGGCATGGTGCCTCAATGCCCGAGCGACTGCAGGCTGTCATTGAGAAGGAGGGTGGTTGAACACGATACTAGCAACAAATTGATGAGTAATAAAATGAAATATGTAATCTACAGTATTTCAAGCCTTAATATCTTCATAGAAGTGTATATAAATAGTGTATATACTGTATATCATCGTGGCTAAGGGTCTAAAGCAATACATATATCGGTGCTTATAATAATAATAAGAAAACAAAACAAACATTACACATGCTTAATGCAAACGTGAGGTCGAAGTATAAACTTCAGGTTATAATAAGTTAACAGTTATTATAATTGTGGTTATTATAATTACAGTGTGGTGCCTACAGACCCAGTTGGATTATGGGTTTGAATGCTTCGTGACGAGGACTTGTGGAGATGTAAACAATAACCAATAAATGTCTGATTTCAATTTTTCCCTGTTTTAATTAGTAATAACAATAGTTGTGACACAATATCCTCTAAATCTTGTGATTGGTTCACTATACTGGGCGTCTGAATGGCTGGCCTAGATGTTGACCTCAGATAAATAAATAAAGGTAATAAATATATTCGTCATATATAACGGATTGTATTTGCATACCAAATATCACTTTTATTTCTATTGTGGTCGTGTTTGCGCATTAACAGATTATGCAGCAACACACAGAATGATGGTAGTGGTGGTAAGATGGAGAGCAAGGGATGCTGGGATGGAGGGAGAGGAAACAGTGAATTGAATAAGGGAGGACGGGGTGAGGAAGAACAGATGGAGTAGTTATTAGGTAATTAACATCTTACACTATAACTATTATCCTTTGGTAACCAGTTACACAATAGACGTTTCTTAGAAAATGTCATAAATGATACAGGATAAAAATAAAGGATTTACTTGAAATGTAACTTAACACTGGGTAGGTGGTGCATCGCTTGATATATTATTAATAAAAAACTGGTGTCGTGTTAATTATATTAGGTAAAATCTGGATTCATTTCAAATAATAAAGAATATCCCATGGAATGCAGCATCAGAGTTGGATTTAGATTACAGAAGAAAACATTTAGCTACTTGATCCAATAATTCTCTCCATCTCGATCACTGGTGAAGCTTTACCCCCCTCTCTCCAACCCAACCCCTCCTCTCCTACCACCTTCAAGTGAGTGGTTCACATCCATGATCACAAGTGGTTCGGGATTCAAATTTCTGGATGGCTCAACATTGGTAACGCTACCCCCCCTATATAACTCCGCCCACATTTCTCCCCTCCCCCCTCCACCTGTCAGTGATACCATATCCGTTGAGGCCCACACCAAGGCAAGGGTGGAAGAAGTGTGGACCATTGATCAGTCCGGAGCTGTACAGACTGCAGGATCGCTTTTCTCCATGTCTGTTTGGTTTTCTTCCCCAGCGGAGCACACACCACTGCCTAGTCGACCTGTACTCTTGCCTTTCCAGGGACCTTCGAAGTGCCTTCGATGTTGCTAATAGAGACATCATTTTGGATCAACTGGTTGACTTTGGTATATAGGGTAATCTACTACGGTGGATTCGGGACTACTTGAGTAACAGGACTTCTTGTGTTGTTTTCAGTGGTACTTGTCCTCGAGCCATTCGTCGGCAACTGTACGTGAGCGATGTGGTGTGGATATGGACGTACTAGATATCACTCACTCACTCTCTTCCTCCCATCCATTTTCTTTTACCGACATTGAATAATTTCTTCAATCGAAAGGGGGTTCAACCGAGGGGTTTACCCTCAATAAAAAGGGTTCATTTTCAAAATTTCAATATAACCATATGAATGCGAAAATCCAGATAAAACATAATTAATATATTTGAGACCTTTACATATGGATATTTTATTATTTCACTTGAATCATTAAGAGCCGGAGCTTTTGAAGGGTTTTCCTTCATGTTCTCGTATTCTAGGATGTATAGTTATAGAGTTAGTTATAAGGGAGGAAGTAGGGTATGCAAACATTCCAGAACTTATATAAGCTAGGTGGTGGGATCAGACCTCATCCGATCCCCCATCTTCAGGGTCATTGAGCGATATTGTATTTAAAATGAAATCCATTTAGCAGCACCTTTTGGCCGGAAATGACCTCCAGTTATCTCACATGACCTCGGAGGTCATTTTGGTATGAAAACCCCGCTGGTTCATAAAGTTTTTAAATATGTAGGCCAAGGGTAGGCAAAATGAAAATTCAGATATTAAATCGTGAGCAAACCAATATATATATATATATATATATATATATATATATATATATATATATATATATATATATATATATATATATATATATACAGTCGTGGTCAATTATAATCATCCACATATGGGTAACTTTAACAATTTGCTTTTTAATATTTTCACGTTCACATATAATATTATTGTTTTAAGTAGTGTGTAGCTGCTTGTATTAAATTAAAAGATGGTAGTTAACCTATTTATTGGAAAGTTTATCATCTAAGGTACAAAGGGAAGCTGTCAAACTCATACGTGAGTTACCCCTATATGGATGATTATATTTGACCGCGACTGTATGTGTGTGTGTGTGTGTGTGTGTGTATGTGTGTGTGTGTGTGTGTGTAATTAACTGGTTAACACTATGCTTACCTCTCTGACCACTAATCCCATCATGCCAGTCCAAGATCCATTGGGGTAACGAATACCGAAAGTTTTCTCTTTAGACCGCTGATATTGGTATCTAAGGGGAAAATGTAAGAAACAATAAAAAATATATATTGTCTACTTGGAATTGCTTGGGAACTGGAGCTTGCATAGGTCATCTCTCTGGAAAATAGAAATCTGAGTAACACGTAAGGATGAAGTTGCGATATTGAATCGGTAGCAAAAGTTAATAATATTTACAGTGCACATTTCATTATTATTTTGCTGCGTTATGTGTAGTGGATATTAGCGGCACGGCGGTGTTTGCTAAGTGTTTCACATGTGAAAGATGTACACACAATACACGATTTGGAGAGATACAACCTCACGTAATATTTCCTAAAACCCTACATTCCGTGCTAGTTTTGGCTCACGTGGGCTTGAAAGGTTTGAGTAGATGTGAGCTTGACCCATTTCTCTGAGTATTTTTTTTTACTTTTTGAATTCTGCTTCCTTTTTCTACACTTGGCGCTAGTGCCTTTCCACACTCTGAAAATAGAAAATTTGGTATTTGATGATGATTATTATAATCATTTGGAGTCGGAGTGCAGGTAAAGGATGTACAGTCGGCGACAAAAGTCCTGTCGCCTCACTTGCTTCACCGAGGCACGTGATATTCATAGACTCGAGATTATTAGGTGTATAAAACATGAAACATTGTATCTCGTTGAAGCAGGTGAGGTGACAGGACTTTTGCCGCCGACTGTACAGTCTGTTACAGTTCCGACTGGGCCACCCAGTATCAAGAGATCGTAGATGTGGCAGCAGTGTGTGTGTGTGTGTGCTCGAAAATTATACGGATCGTCAACACTCTTCCTCTGTAGTGAAAATGACTCTGCCTCAAAGCTCATTTCATAGATGGCGCTGTATAGTTGTGGAAGGAAAGTAGACTACAGGGTTGAAGTTTTGGGAAACAGCAATGCTCGTATCAATGAGTCATGAGCTCATAGGCAGAGTGGTTGAGTAATGCTGATATGGAAATTTAGGACCTATATTACACAATGAGTAGGTAAAGCTAAGGTAAAGTTGTTCGTAGCATCAACAGTGAATATTTATTCTTAATGGTTATCATATTTGGCATACAACATTGCTCAGTCGTTCTGACAGAGCTCACGTCTCGTTGCCACGATTGTTATCACATAATGATGGATTTATTCCAGAGATAACGGTGTGTGGCTGTGGGGAAGAGAAGGGCGAAGTTTCGGAAAGTAGGTGGGCAAGGTGAAGTTCACTGGAAGGCACCGGTTGAGCACACGAATAATTTAGCTAGGAATGTAGTTTGCCAGTCAGTATTTGATGAGCGTTTCAGAGTAACGACTCCTTATAATGATAAAATCTTAAATATTTGTATTACTTTGTTTATTGTATCACCCGTTACCATAAATCCTACGAATTATGAAATTACTCCGAAACTATCCCTCTCGCATATTCTGTGTATCTTTCTCTCGAGTCATCAAGTAATGAATAGATAATGTTAGCTGCACAAATTAAAGAAGAAGGTGTCTATAAATTGACATTACCGATATCATGCTGTATGTATAATATTCCTAAAAAAAAAAATACCCATGTATACTACAAAATACAGCTCATAACCTGTTTTAAAGTCACAGATGCCATGTAATTTTGTACAGAATCAAGCCTCAGTGGGTGTGGTAAAAATTTTATAACAACTTTGAATAATACTGATAATAATACTGGCTGATCTGCCAGTCTGCAAATGGAACTTCTAGGGTGTGTTTACCTTGTTAATCTCGCACTTTTTAGTCGATCGGTACATATTTTATAGTTCAACAACATATCAAAATATAAAGATACATAACTAATAAGAATAATTACATAAGATAATTTACAATAATGTTTAATTTTACCATGAACAGGGCAGGACGAGTAGAAATTTCCATAGCTTATCGTTTTGGTGTGTGCCCATATTGGGAGGAAAGTGCAGGTGGATCAGGATATCTTGGTAGTGGTCCCTAGACATATTCCCGCGTAAATATGGTTATAATATCCCAGTAATTCTTTAGACGATTTATCTTGACATACGGCATCACATTGTCAAACATAACCTCACATACAGTTGCCTAAGGGACTGCAACCAAATTTACTGGTGTGGCAATATCTGGCAGGTGCTCCAAAATAAACACTCGTATATTTATCAATGGATCACTCTGAACCTATAATTTTTGTAAGGATGAATGTAATTAGCTGAAGCCAATAACATCCATCCATACAAAGGGTGTAGGTTCTGAGTGATCCATTGATAAAATACGAGTGTTTTCTTTGGAGCAGCTGCCAGACATTGCCACACACCAGCAAATTTGGTTGCAGTCTTTCCTTGGGCAACTGTACAACACATTATCCGTCCCGGTTTCAAGACAATATTCGAATGACATCAACCTGACAGGGCTGACACATTGCCAAAATTACATTAAAGTTCTTGCGTCATAATATGTTAATAGCTATCCGGGAAGTAGAGTTATAAGTATTTCTGGAGATCAGGTGCCTGTGCTTCTTCCAACATGGTTTCACTGTGGTTCGCTCACTGTGACCCTCAAAAGGTAAAGAAGCATTTGCATGTGAAAAAAGATGTCATGAAAGGATTTGTGTTCTATTATAATTGACCTTCATCACATCTTGTTTAATTTGTGTTGTTAATTTTGGTTAAACAAAAATAAAAATAAGGAAATCAACATTAGTTTCCTTCTCTAATAAGTTAAAATTGTAATCGACCACATCAACCACTTTGCAAAATTTTAGAATATTGTTTTCTATTACTTTATTTTTGTTCATTATCTTATCTACAGGATTTGTTGCGCCTTACATACATCTTAAAAACAAAACACACACACACAGTTGATATGCAACTTACGTGAAGTTCATGCTTTTGGCATAATATTGGACCGTTTTATCCATGGTTCCTTCAAAGATGAGTCGCTGGCCCCCTTCAGCATGTTTGTCCTGTGTCCAGTAAATCTTGTGATGGGGAAGCAGCTCGATACCAACATCAAGAGTTGGTGCCACTAAGAATCTATGGTAAAGGAAGGGTAAATTTATTTCCAGATAATTTTATGTTCTGTCCCGAGAGTAAAATTACAAAATATGCAAATTATATGAACGGTCTTATTTATAACGTTAACGAGAGTTTTTATATACAATAATTGACGATTAGGGAGCGCACGTTATGGGAATGTATAAGGTGGCGTCCACACAAGGGGCAACGACACGGGTTGTGGTGATGGGGTGGGCCCGCGTCCACACTATACAAGACAGTTAAGTTACGCGGCATGCCTCCAGTATCGTACATCTGCCACCACGTTGGCATGTAGTGTGCTTGTGTTGGTGTGTTTGTACCATATATATAACACTCCGTCTGTCTGTGTGTGTGTTTAGCCACTTTGCACGGCAGCATCGTTTGACTAGAGTAAAAAGTAATATGCCATTTTGATCGGTGAAGCCTGGGAAGTGTCCTTGGTCTACTTTTGTCAACAATATTTTTTTTAAATTGTATCCCCACCAGGGATTCGAACGTAGGATCTTTCAGTTAAGGCCAGATTAAGGCTCAGCGCCTTAACAACTGGACCACTTGTCCACAGCCAGAGAGGGCTTAAAATTAGGATAGTCTATGCTCCTCTAACTCAATAAAGGGGTACCATGTGTACTTATGGTGTTATAACTTGAGACATAATTATGCTACAAAAACAAAACTAGATCGAGGACGCTTCCCAGGCTTCACCGATCAAAATGGTGTATTACTTTTTACTCTAGGTTAAACGATGCAGCCGTGCATAGCGGGTAAACAGACACACACACACACAGACAGACAGACTGAGTGTTTTATATAATTATGTAGATTCTGCTGACAATTTGCTTTTTTCAATTCTATTTCATCAATTCTATTTAATACTGCTAACGTAAGATAAGATTATCGAAAGAATTTTGTTAGAACATTCGAGGAAGTTAAGCGATATCAGCGAAAACCGTTACGAGATCGTTTAGAAAGCGAGTGCCATACTTCTCAATTATTGCGATATCTATAACTTCAGTAGCTAAGTGTTTTAATTCGTGTGAAAGTGTATGTCTGTTAAATTAGATTATTAATTGTTTAATTAATTATTGTTGGTGTATGAATGAATTGAATAATATAGTAAAGTAATCATTAATTAGTTGTTTCTGTAAACCTCACGATTCAGCTACTACTATTATAATGCATAAATAATGAAAACTTATATCAACAATATATATATATATACTAGCTGGCTCCGCCGCCCTCCGGGCGGCTAAGAGCCGCTAGCTCCTGCGGAGGGCTGGCGGCCTGCGGCCGCCCATCCACCGCCCTTCGGGCGGTGGAATTTTCATACACGATCACAGAGTTCTAAATAAACAAAGAATATAATAATACAACACTGATATGTAACAAATACAAACTCCATTACCACCACTACTACATCAACCACTACCACCTCCACTACTACCACCTCCACTACAACTACTACATCAACCACTACCACTACTACTACCACTACTACCATCACCACTACTACCACCACTACCACCACCACTACATCAACTATTACCACCTCCACTACTACCACCATCACCTATTCCCGCACCCCCCATCCCCCCCACCCCAAGCCTTACCTTACCTAGTGTATGTGTGTATTTGTGTGTGTGTGTATGGTAGGGATGTGTGTGTTTGTATGTCTGTGTATGTGTGTGTATGGGGCATGCTTGGGGTGTGTGACGGTAGGGGACAGGCTTTTTACCCCCCCCCCCCCAGCCTATCCCCTATTCCAGCACCCCGCAAACCCCCCCACCTCAAGCCTGTCCCGTATTCCCGCATATATAGTCTATCTCTCTCACATACAGTCTCTCTCTCTCTTTCACAATCTATCTATCTACCTATCTCTCACACACAGTCTCTCTCTCTATCTCTCTCTCACAGTCTAGCTATCTATCTATCTCTACCTCTCACACACACTATATTTATTTTTCACTCTTTCTCTCCCACACACACACACACACTCTCTCTCTCACACACAAATATAACCAAACCCAGTATTACCTCTCTCTCTCTCACACACACACACTCTCTCTCTCTCTGAAATTAAAAATAGAGATAGAGAGAGAGAGCCTGTGAAGGAGAGAGAGCATGTGTGTGTGTGTGTGTGTGTGAGAGAGAGAGAGAGAGAGAGAGAGAGAGAGAGAGAGAGAGAGAGAGAGAGAGAGAGAGAGAGAGAGAGAGAGAGAGAGAGTTTGTGCGTGTCACTAATCCAGGGGTTCGAATCCCCCTCAAAACATTAAAAAAAATTGAAAAACATGAAAAACATTTTTTTTATAGGTCCAAAACACTCCCCAAGTATTAGCGATCACACCCATGTAAACATTTTCACTCTAGGACGAAGGATCTTGGCGTGCATAGAGGACACACACACACACACACAGAATTTCAGCTTTATGTTTATATATATATATATATATATATATATATATATATATATATATATATATATATATATATATATATATATATATATATATATATATATATATATATATATATATATATATATATATATATATATTGTCATGCCCCTTGACAGTGTATATTGTTTATTGTTTATTATGTGTTTCGTATATTGTATATTATGTATTTCTGTGTATTGTATGTTATGTATTCCTGTGTATTGTATATTATGTATTTCTGTGTATTGTATTTCTGTTATGTATGACTGTATAGACCCCAGCCACTGACGACCGTTCCCGCACCACTTCCTTCCACCTTTAACTATCAACGAGGCAGTTTCTCGTTCGACTCCCCATAGAGTCGAGTGACTTCACTCCCTTCAGGAGGTTCGAAGGTTCTACTTCGATCAAGCCTTTGAAGCAGGCCGGGCTTCAACCGCCTGTATATAAGGCGCCCAACTTGCTCCAAAAAGGCAGTCTCATCAGCAGCTTGGCTGCATCTTGACATCAAGGCCTATTCTCTCTCCCAAGGGTTTTGTAAGGTGGTGGTCCGGGAATGGGAAAAGTGTGTTATAAGTGAGCTGCCTCCACTTCACCCAGATAAGTTATATTGTGTGTGTACTCTTTGTAAGGTATGTCCCTATTCTCATTTGTGCTGTGTTGCTGTTCACTGTATTGTTTCAACTCGGGGGTGTTTATATTTATATGTTCGGTCTTTGTTATTGGTGAATATTCAACTCAGGGGTTATTCCTTATGTTCTGGAGTTGGTGAATAATTATTTTTACTTAAACTAAACCTGGTTGTTCCCTGCTTACCTTAACCAACTACGGTGACGAGTGGCTTATCACAGTGATACGGAGCCCCTAGACAGGTACTTATTGCTCACAGTCCATTACTGTGTTAGGTTAGAACGTTACAATATATATATATATATATATATATATATATATATATATGTTGATATAAGTTGGAATAAAATGGGATGGATTATACCAGTGGGCTAAAATAATGAATGTCCATAATAAGTCCGGGATAAGGTAACAATTATTACCAGAAATAAATAATTTCTAATATATAATATCCAACTAAAATTCCCGTCACATAGATCAGGGTTGGTCTTATTTTGTTTACAATTTTCTCTATGATAAAAATATGTTAATCCTTAAATCACGGGTGACGACATGAATGTGTGTGCCCCCTAACATATTTATTAGCCTCACAAAAGAGGGGAGGTGTGCAGGACTACTTATCCTGAAAACTCTAAAACATTTAGATGACGAAGAGTTTGGGAAAGTCATGGAGGTACGAGAAAAATTATGTATACTACAGAAGGCTTATTGGCCAAGTTTTTAGCAGCTCTTGATTTCGACCCATCACAATTTGTGGGTTTCCTATATACTGAGAAACTGATGCTAATGTCATTCTTTATTACTAGAACATCTATAAAAGGTAATTGACAGCTTCTCTCCCATTCAGCTTTGAAGTTCACAATTGAAAAAGCCGACAGGGGTCGATGAAGAACTGCAGAAATAAATGTTCTTTCTGTCCTTATGGATATTCTTCACAAGGTGTTGCCTTCATACTAGCCCTGAAAAATCTTGTAACCAAAACCTCTCTATTTTGGTAATTAATTCATTAAAAGGATGGTGAATTCACTCTACGTTTTGATGATACAGTATTATTATTTTATCCAAAAGTAATGTCGGAATATAATAAACATTATAGGATTTACTTACTTTGAGAACTTCTCTGGAAAAAGTCGTGTGTCAGAAGTAAGAGTCAGTCCTTGGGCAAGAGTCCAGTCAGCAATCTGTCGGATATTGTATTTTGGGCCGGTGTATGGGAGAACCACGTTGACACTCACTCTGCCAAAGTTAGAAGTCATCACCACAGTGTTCTCATATGGGTAATTTGAAAGGAAACGACTCTTAATACGTTTTGCAAAAGGAGGAAATAGGATTGTGGAGGAAGAAGTTATTTTTAATTACATGATCAAACGGTAGGCAATAAACACAGGATTGATTATCAATTATTTTATATGTTTAATGATCTTTCTCTTATATATTTCAATTAGCAGATGTGCTTAAGGGGAGGGTATAGTTTTGACATTTTTGGAGATTATGATTCCTCCAAACTATTCCAGGCAACAGGATACCATTATATTTCTTCATCTGGGTCTGTTTCCTGGCATATTTTGGAGGAATCAAGGCACTCTAATCTATCAAAAGTATACTCTCCCCTCAAGATTATGGAGATCATTTATTTCTGGTAAAGGACAGGCTTCATGATAGCCATCGTAGAAGCACAGACCAACTCCAAGACACGACTTCCGCAGTGACATCAAGTCACAGAAAGTAAAGATATGTGGGTTAATCCCAAATAGGAAGAACTCTTGAGTGCTCCCTCACTATAACGACCACAATAAAATAATTCCCCTCCCACTTAGGATCCAGTCATTTTGTAATATTTTTCATTTGTACACTTTCACTCACTTCTCTGCACCATGGAATTTGAAAGGAAAATATGTACTATCTTCCACAACAACATCGCTTCAATGCTCAATCATTCCCCTCATTTGTGCATGAGCCCACCGCCTGGGCCCCTACACTGTAAATTCTTCCTTATTCCATCTTTGCTCTAACCTGCTCTACAGTATTCTTTACACAATTTTACACTCCGAAATATCAATTGTGCCGGTCATTTGCTGCCTAAATCTGCTGGAACTCAATCCTTCCTTGGTTTCCCTCTTGTCTTTTTTCCTGCTACCCCCCTCCCCCCCATCGGAGGAAACCGCCTTGTCGTGGAGGGGAGGATTGTGCATCCCATAGACCAGGCGAGCTAGACTAGACGGGCCCCCGGCCCATGCTCTACCCTGATTTCGGGGAGAAAGGGCTTCCCATGCTAGAAAGGTCGCCACTTAGAGGCCAGACTAAAAGGTTGCAACTTCCAATGCAACATAGGCTAGTGGAGCAGAAAACTGTAACAATAGTTCACTTATGGAAACAAGCACAAAATTTAGCTCTCATACACTTTGGGGATTGCTCTTTTGATAAAACCAGATAGCCACCTAAAAATTAAAGATGGCTGCCTTTGAATATACAAAAACATTGCATTTCGCAATATAATCGCAAAGAGGCCACCTCATCTACCAACATGCATGATAGAATTGCTAAATCAATTCAAAATAGTTAATACTCCATAGTAACAAATTTTAATTGGGTTTATTTCGGCCGAGCCTACGATTGAATTTCAATCCAGGTTATACTGCCACTGTTACCAGATACAACATCAGAATGTTGGTGGACCAGGTGGCTTTGTAGTGTACATGAAAATATGCATCAGTATCCCCTTAAATTGTCACAGACATCCTCATTCTTTGTCAGGTATAATAAAGCACTTGACCCGTGACCCGACCGGATGACATATTACCCAACTGTACTCCACTCCGGCACCAATGGTGAAAATGGATGGTCGAGACAATTTGAAAGGGTAACTTGTTTAAACATCGCAACTTGCTTACACACTGCTCCATATGGTCTGCACAATAATAATAATAATAAATGGTTTATTGATTTGGCAGCCAAAGAGCTGAAAATATATCATAAATTAGTGATTAATCATGAATGGGAATTACAATTACAATGGAAACATTTCTTAAAGTACACAATACATAATAAATTCGTGATGATTCATTGATCTGATGATTTTTATGGCTGAAATATTTGATGGCTATATAAAGAAGAGACGTTGCACTTGGGAGGCGGAGAACAAACCCCTCCAGAAAGTATTTTCAGGGGGTTGTTGGAGCCACAGCTGTTGGTAGAGGAAGAAAACCTTTGTGCTGCTGCAGCTCCGGAGTGCGAGGCACAGAATCAACCAATTTTGGAAGAGGCCGAAACAAGTGAGGATTATCGTGCAGATATATCAGAATTCGTCTCAGCTATTCAAACTGAATGAAAAATACGGAAACGCAAAAACTGAGGCAGCCTTGAAAACAGCAGTTAAAAGACTGCAAAAAATAAGAAGTGCCAACATGCAGAACAGTGTATTGTACAACAGGTAGCAACGTCTGCACCGCTACAGCTGGAGCTGGCCGAGGAAAAATTCGGTGCCAGCCAACATCTATTGCACGACGTAGGCCAGGAAAACCTCGAGGAGCAGCCAGTCTTGGAAATGGACGCCGACCCAGCCATTTGGTAAATGTCAAATTGAAGCGGCCGCGAAATCTGTCCGCAAACATTGCTGCCAATATGGCCAATGGCAAATCACATTGAAATGGCCATTGAAATATTGTATCTACTTGTAATAAGTGCAAGCTTAATAAATGTGTGTTTTTCCTTTCAAGACCCCTTTTACTAATTCCCAAACTATCTAATCTGCGTGGCCATAAATATATTGTACTAACCTATAATTAGTGCATGTATGCATCATGAGTAATGAATATATGTGGTTTTTTTGAAAAGCTATATGAGAGAGGAATTCATCCCATTCTTGGGAGGATTAAAACAGGTGCTCTACAAAGCTTAATAACACATGCTTAATAAACGAAATTTGCACTGCAGTACATTAATTACCTCTCCCTATATAAAGGTAGCAAGGTTATTGAATTTATGAAGACAATATACCATTGACGCCATTCACTATAGTTCTCAACAATTTTGCCTCCTATATGCTTCATAAGTATAACCATGGTAAGTTTAAATTTTGGTCGGTGAGCATAAGAAAAATCAGTATAAACCTACAATTCTGATATGCAATAACATTATTTTCAAATGTCTTCAGGAATGAAAGTTTAATGTACTCTAAAATGCAATAAGTTTCATGAAAGCTTATTTTGTGCTGAACTGGCTCTATTTTACAGCTTATTGCACTTAAAATTCATATATGATATAATGCCATTTGTATTATTTACATTTTCCAAGAACAGGCAAGCTGCCCCAATCACTGCTCAGTGGATCTGTCTTGCTTGGATACGAAGACAGTCATGGTTTCAGCGGCTGTATGCTTGGATTAATCCGACAGAAACAGTAGCTTACCGCGCACCAAATCTTGGTTTCACCCAGCAATCTGTATATACTGTACGATGGCCGACAAAATGATGTCTTAAATGACAAGTTTAAAAACTGGTGGAAAGCAGTTTGCAATCCATAACGATGTGGTTCTGGGGATAAATAAATTCTGATAAGCAGTCGTTCAACATTAGGGAGGAGAGATTGCAAAGTCATGGGCTTTAGCCGCTGACTTGGTACGTACAGTATAATTACAGCTTACTGCTCGTCAGTAAAAAATCACGAACTCTGTAAAGAAAACCTAACTTTTGCGAGACCTTTTTAGCTATTGAACGATTATAGGATTTTCAACTGAGGTTAGCACTGAGGAATACACAAAGTATATCAATACGTGCAGATAAGGGATTATTTGTATTACTGAAAGTTATGAGTGATTCAGAAGTGATTTGTCTATTAGAAAATTAAATGTATTGAGTTTTATTAGCATTAAAAGATACCCTATATGTGTAACATTGTTACCTTGGAAGACGCACTCTGTCAAAAAGAGTAAACACCATGGAGTTGCTAACGGAGAGGAATTTATGAAGCCCATCTAGCTCCTCCATAAAGCGCCTGGTGAAGACGAGTAGTCGTGACGACCAAATCATTAGACGAAGCTTGAGGCACAACTCAGCAAAGGTGGTAAGAAAGATAGCATCGTCACTCACCACCACAAACGTCACACAATTAGACAACTTTCGTATCTAAGGACATGAAAAGTGAAACCATTGACATTCCCATATCCTACTAAAAGGTCAGTGTCAGAATTACAGCTGCTTTTATAACTCCTGAGACACCTCTGTTGAAGGTTGCTTACTCGTTCTTCTTTCCTGTAAGGCAGTTACGTGAGCCAGATTGCCACACCAACAAAGTTAAGCTGGTGGAGCGGGGCATAGAATATACAACAACAAGTAACAAGTATAATGGAGTCGCTTTTATTTCATAAGAAAGTTTATTTCATCACGATAATCAGTCGAAAATCATGACAAAGATTATATTAGTGTTAAATATTTCCCTATTACTGATACCGTATTTATGTAGGCTATTAACTATATTCTTGACATTAAGCTGTGGTCATGTATAATCACAATAAAAGACTTTGCAACCACTCCTGCCTTGGTGTTCTGTAGGATTGCCATTCCTGACGACAGATGATTAAAGTCAGGTAGCGTGAGTCTAGGACTCAGTTTGATATTGGTATTAGTAGGCTATTTCTGGCATAATTATGATATTGACATTAATGTTCAGTAGATGGTTGTGTTATTTTGAAGAAAAAAAATCTACTTTGTGCCACTTTTGCTTCATTCTTGAGTATTGCTCTCTAGTTTGGGGCTCTGCTGCTGGTTCTCATTTAATGCTTCAAGATCGTCTTGTTCGCTCTGTTGGCAGATTGTGAACTGCGGAGAGGTTTGATTCTCTGAGTCTCGGGAGATGTTCCGCGGATTTGTATATTCTGATTAATATAATTATGGGCCTATAGTAACCATAAAACAACTTCTTTAAGTATGAGTTGATTTAGCTGGTTGCCCCCCCCCCCCAACGGAAACCGCTTTGACTTGGTGGGGTGGTAGGTGGGGGGGGCTTGCGTGTCTCCGAGACCTGGCGAGCTATGCTAGTTCTCCACTTGTTGTTAAGGTCAAAGGAATTAAGATCATGGATGGTTTAGCAGTGGCCAATACCATGGTGGAGGCTTTTTCTAGAGTCTCCAGCCATGACTCTCGACCTCTGGCTGTCAGGCATGAGTTAGGAGCCCAGGAGAGCACTGTCCTGGATTTCTCAGAGAAAGAGAATGAAAGTTATAACCATATATTCACAAATGAGATAATCTTAATACGTTTTATGAGATTTGTGATGTATAAATACTTTTCCACAGCAAGATTATAAAAGCTCTGACGCATATAAACAATCACGCATAACACATCGGAAATTTGAATCTATTTAATAATAATGGAAGGACCACAAAATATAATGTTTAGGCTTCTAAGCAATACTGTTATGTAATCTGAACTCGATGTAATTACATAAAAACAAGTTTGTATTTATTACGTGCAGTACCAA
>JAWZYT010001649.1:532500-552500 GCA_034508575.1 Petrolisthes manimaculis
GCCCCAAGTACTACTCCTCGGGTTTGCTCTTCTTCTATTGGCCCAGTACTAGACAAAACTTATTATTTGAGTAAACTTTCAGGTCAAGGTGGTAGTAGGAAGTACCTCCGTGAGGCTTCCCAAAAATCAGTACTAAAGTAACACTGTTCAAGGTCCTTCAGTGGGATTGCCGTGGCTTGCTTGCTTCTTGGGAGGAACTGCGCATTCTTCTCTCTAGCTTTACTCTTGCATGTGTTTCTCTCCAAAAGACAATGCTTGGAGACTACATTCCTGCCAGTCCACGAGCATACTCTGCATCTTATTCCAACTCCTTTGAAGGGCAGGGTCACCGAGGTGGCTCTGCCATCCTAGTTCGCCGAGATGTTACATGCACGAGCCTGGAGCTTGACACACCGCTCCAGGCTGTTGCAGTTAAGGTTTTTATGGACCGCCCCTACACTGTGTGCAGTCTATACCTTCCTCCCAGTGTTACAATAGAGAGGGGTGATCTCGACCTTCTCTCTCCCTTTATTTTATTGGGTGATTTTAATGGTCGTCACCCTCTATGGGGTGACAGTTCAGTCAACCCCAGGGGTGTTTTATCAGCTTCTTTTATTGTGGATGAGATATTAGGAGTTTTAAATACTGGAGACTTGACACATTTTAATAGCCCTATTTGGACTCTTCCTGCCATTGACATTTCCTTCTCCACACCCAGTGCTCTGTCTAAGGAGTATGTTGCCCGATTTATATGGCAGTGACCGTACTTCTCAATATTTTAGAAGGTAACAGGTACGAACCACAGTCGCGTCTTCCTAAGTAGAAATTAGACAAGGCTGACTATTAGATTTATAGAGGGCTAACTTCTTAGGTCTCTTGTGTAGCAGATGATGGTAGCTCAGCGAGGCTGTAACATATTTCACTGATATGCTCCACTCTGCTGCTCTCAACTCTATCTCTAAAACTTCTGGCCACTTTCGCAACTCTTTTAGAGGACTTCCGACGGGCAAGGGCCCGGGCTAGACGAGTTTTAAAAGAGGCACGACGTGCATCTTGGAAGGCCTATGTGTCTTCAATTAATAGTAAAACTCCACTCACTCAAGTGTTCAAGAGAGTCCGTAAGATGGCGGGGAAGTTTTCTCCTAGTTCTCCACCTGTACTTAAGGTCAATGGAGTTCAGATTATGGATAGTTTGACAGTGGCCAATACCATGGCGGAGGCTTTTGCTAGAGTCTCCAGCCGTGACTCTCGACCTCTGGCTGTGAGACATGAGTTAAGAGCCAAGGAGCGTACAGCCCTGAATTTCTCAGGGAATGAGAATGAAAGTTATAACCATATATTCACCCTGAGAGACCTGCATTCTGCTCTCTCTCTCTGTGGGGACACTTCTCCTGGGCCAGACAACATCCCATATGCAATGTTGCAACACATGGGTGAGGAGGCAATCTCATTTCTCTTAGCTTTATATAACAGAATCTGGGTGGAGGGTGTCTTCCCTTCTGGGTGGAGGATTGCTACCATCCTTCCTTTCCCCAAGCCAGGCAAAGACTCTAGTGTTGCCCTCAATTACCGACCAATTGCTTTGACCTCATGTTTATGTAAACTATTTGAGAAGATGGTGAATGTCAGACTGGTATACTTCTTGGAACGGGGTGATTTTCTGTCTCCGTCCCAGTCGGGTTTTCGTAAACATCGTTCCACTACAGATGCTCTGGTCAGATTGGAAGCTGCTGCATGTGAGGCCTTTGCACGACATCAACACCTTGTCTGTGTATTTTTTGATTTAGAGAAAGCATATGACACTACATGGCAATATGGCATCCTGCAGCAGCTCCATGTATATGGCCTGCGAGGTCGCCTTCCACGCTTTCTTAAAGAGTTTCTTAGTGGTCGCAGTTTTTCTGTAAGGGTTGGTACAGCTCTCTCAGCATCTGTTGCACAGGAGGAGGGCGTCCCCCAGGGAAGTGTCCTCAGTGTCACATTGTTTGCAGCAGAAATTAATGCCATTGCCTCATCCCTTCTGGACGGTATAGCCAACTCGATGTACGTTGATGACCTAGCAGTCTGGTTTGCTGCCTCCCGTATGTCAGTGGCGGAGCGGCGCATGCAGCTTGCTCTTGACAGAGTGTCACGTTGGACTGGTTCTCATGGGTTTCGATTTTCTCCTGCCAAGACGGTTGCTATGCACTTCTGCCGCATCCGAGGTGTCCACCCTGATCCAGACTTATTCATGTATGGTCATCGGATACGCTGTGTCGAGGAGACTCGCTTTTTGGGTGTCCTTTTCGACAAACGTTTGACTTGGGTTCCCCACTTACGTACACTTAAGGTCTCTTGCCTCAAGGCTCTTAATCTGTTGAGGGTTCTGAGCCATACTACCTGGGGGGCTGATCGGGCCACCCTCCTTCGCCTATACCGTGTTTTTATTAGGTCAAAACTTGATTATGGGTGTGAGGTGTACTCCTCTGCCACAGATGTCCGTCTCAGAGTTTTAGACTCTGTTCATCATGCTGGGATACGTCTGGCAACTGGAGCATTCAGGTCATCACCAATCCCCAGTCTCCTGGTGGACGCTAATGAACCACCTCTAGATCTCCGTCGCCAGTCCTTGATGGTTCGTTGTTGGCATCGATTACATCGACTTCCCGACTCCCTTCCTTGCTTGGCGGTGTCATCTGATATCATGTCTAATTATTACCTTTCACATTCTCGTACACCTTGGACCTTTGGCTTCCGGGTCAGGAAGGCTATGGAGGAGATGGGAATTGAAGATTTCCAGATTTGTCCTGTGAGGGTCCCCAGGGTGGCTCCATGGCTTCTTCCACAAGTTTTTCCCTGCACCTGTTTTACAGACAAAAAAGAATCTCTTCCTCCTCCAGTGGCTCGTTCCCTGTTTTTAGAACATGCCTTCACTCACAGGGAGTCCCTCCCTGTGTACACAGATGGGTCAAAGTCTGATGCTGGAGTTGGTTTTGGAGTTGTCTTTCCTGACTTTTGCCGTGGTGGTAGACTTCCTTCTGTCATGTCGATTTTCACTGCTGAGCTCTCGGCCATTTTATATGCCATCCAAGTGATTTTTACTCTCCCTCAGCATTCTTTTACTATTTATAGTGATTCTTGTAGTGCCTTGCAGGCCTTGTGCAATTTTAACTCTCCCCATCCCCTGGTGTTGGCCATCCTTGAGTGGCTTGTCCTCCTGGGTCGTCGTGGCCGCAAAGTCACTTTCTGTTGGGTCCCGGCCCATGTGGGTGTCGATGGTAATGAGCGAGCTGATGCCCTGGCTAAGGCTGTGGTCTCCAATTCTCGGCCTCCTGCCGGGCGTCATCCTGTCCCTGCAGTGGACCTTCGACCCTATATAAATGCTGCCGTTCGTTCCTGCTGGCAGGACAGATGGGACGCAGTCGGGGCTAACAAGCTCCGTGACATCCGCCAACGCCTTGGTTTGTGGAGCTACAGCGGCCTGTCCCGCCGGTGGGAGACGGCTCTTGTCCGTCTCCGCATTGGCCACACATTATTGACTCATGGCTTTTTAATGGACAGGATTAACCCTCCCTACTGTGATGATTGTCTGGTCCCTTTGACAGTGAGGCATATTAGTGTTGAGTGTCCCAGTTTTGGGGACCTGCGTCGTAGGCACCTCTCCGAGTACCGGGTGGGTGACGGTTCTTACAGTCTCTCCCGGGTGCTCGGGGAGGAGGCTTGTAGTGTGGGAGGGAAGACTCTCTCCTATGTGGAGGAGGCTGGCCTCCTCCACAAATTGTGATTTTATTATACTTATGGTTTTTAGATAGTTTGATATTATTTAGTCTTGATTTTTTTTATATATATTAGTTAAGTTGACGCGTTCTTTTAGTAATGGTGTGTGTTTATAGTTTGTGTGTAGTTTAGTTATGATGCGTGTCCCTTTCGGGAGTTTGTGATTTTGTTAGTTGAAGATAATAATTTTGTGTTGGGCGGTATATGACCCTAGCTGTTGCGCCGCCAGATGCCTAGTTGCATCAATAAATAAATTAAATTAAATCATTGTATTTCTTGATTATGCTTGAAGTAAAGCAACAGTCAATGATACATCATAAAGCTCATATATCACAATTGAAAATGGTGCCACATTACGCAATGTTATGTTGACTATTTCCTGGAAAGAGTTACATATATAATTATATAGCATACCTATTTGTGTTGTAGCTACATAATTCATAAGTTCATTCATTCTATATTGACAAGTGCTTCGTATTATTTACTCGTGCTGTAATGTAGCCTCGAGGAAACCTGACTAGTTTTTCACTTGCCACAATTATTATTTTGCGATGCCAAATTTCTACAACAAAGCTTACAACAGGCTTACCTTACTATTAGGGAGGTTGATGACTCCTTCATCAGAAATTGATATAATTGGACACAGCGGTATCGGCAAGACTGATATAATTGTGCCAATATCATTGTGCCTTTGAGCTGGTAACTCGTGAGTTTCTGTGGACACAATATATCACCATCAATTATTTATCTTGTTAATTTAAAAGGTGTTAAACAATCTGAAATATATGATCTTCTACATATCATGAAGAGTCGCATTTTACTCAAAAAGAAAATCGTAGATTACCTTTGGATTACAATCACGATCAAGTGTCTCGCATCAGACGAATGAATGTGTGCCATATTAACCAAGTTATAGAGACAAATATCACTTACTATGCAATATTATCTGAATCATTTTCATTTTCATTGGACGTTTTGAAGAATCGAACTTTTACAAGATGTAAATCTCCCATATTTATAATAATATTAGCCTCTGGAATAAGTACTCACGTAATATTAATTATTTTTTACTTCGTTCTCTAACGTAACAGATCGAATAACCATAACTCTGGATGGAAGGATAAAAACTAATTAAATAGTATGTAAAAAATACTACTTAAAATATTTGACTGAACGTGAAACATAAGACAGAAAATTGCACGATCAATGGATATAAAAGGTACAAAGCTTTTGGGTCATTCCCTGATAAGAGAGAGAGAGAGAGAGAGAGAGAGAGAGAGAGAGAGAGAGAGAGAGAGAGAGAGAGAGGAAACTTTAGGGCATGAATAATACACACACGCGCGCACAGTGCATAAGCAGAAAGGAGTTGTGTAGAACAAGTTGGAAAGTAATTTTGAGCAAGATTCCTCTTAAATTGTCAGCGAGCGCCCCTTTCGTTCTATGGGTGCCGGAGTGGTGAACCTACGGTGAATGTGCTATCCTGACCAACTGGCAACTGGAGTAAAATACCAGTACCTAACTGGGGCAAAGTATTAGGAACTAACAGAGGTAAACAACTTGGACCTAACTGAGGCAAACTACCGGAACACAACTTGGGAAAGCTACCAGGGAGCGAGCATTACTGGAAACTCCAGTATTAACACATCAGATGGCAGTGATAGGAGTTGCGATGCTGCCAAACTATGCCAAATGCTGCCAAGTATTGCCACATGAGTGAATTGTCGCAAGTGGCTAGGAAAAATATTGTATCCTGGTCATGATTGGACAGTTAGCAAAGATATTTGGCCAACATCAGCATTGCTATTTTAGGTATTCTGAGCGATAAGAACAGGTCATAGATTAATGGCATTATTGTGCATTCAACAAACTCATAATAGTGTATGGGAGGCAAGGCATAAATAATATTGTTTATCCTGTACTAACTCACCTGGAAGGAGTTTAGAAACAGCTTGAAAAACTGTATTCAAGGCAAAGAAGAAGATTGTAGCCTGAGCTATGAATTTCATCTGGAATGATAAAAACAAAGCAATAACAATGTGTATGTTGTAATAATAATAATGGTGGTGTTACATGAAAAATAATCTCTATATTCATGAGCTGTATTTTGATGAACAGGATATTATGGCCTAGTACAGTTTATACTTCATTACCTCTCTATACGCTAGCATTCTCGAGCAAGGCCACTCTCAATCTCAGTTTTTTTATCTTGCCTTACAGTCACAATATAAATAACACATTTGACGGCTAATAGCGTGTAATCCACTTATTCTACAAGAATAGCTGTCTTCGGATATACTCCACTAACTCAACCTCGAAAGATAGGAAACAGAATGTTCCCATACTCAATATTGATTCCGCAGATCCCAGAGATTCCCACTTTGAAGATCCAGACTAAACAAGTTAAAAGAATCGTGGATAACTTAATTTCTGACAAAGCCCCTGGCCCAGATGGAATCCCTTCCGTTTTCCTAAGAGTGTGCTCCTCAGAACTGGCTCACATTCCATCTAAACTATTCCGACTATGTATTAGGACTGCTTCTTTCCCTAAAACCTGGAAAGAAGCAAATATCTACCAAGTGCCCAAAAAGGTACCTCATCTGATCCAACTAATAACAGACCAATAGCTCTTCCACTCTGGGTAAAGTATTTGAAATTATAATCAATAATCACATATCCAAACATCTCGAAACCAATAAACTAATAAACGATAAACAATAGCTGTTGTGTCAACCCCTGGTCATTGGATCGTGACCTGGTTAGGATTAGTAATTGTTGCAGGTTGTGGGTTATGAGGTTGAATGCTGGCAAGACTAGGACAATGGTCGTCTCTAGATCTGACACGGTGTATCCTTTATCTCCACCCTTGATTCTTGATGGGACTGTATAGGAGGAGTCTGAGAATCTGGTTATTCTGAGTTACATTTGATGCCAAGCTGACTTTTGAGAGGCATGTCCGGTTAAACTATAGGTCTGTCTCCCAGAAGTTGGGTATAATTCATAGATCTTGGCGTGTTTTCGGAGATCACTCATTGTTACTGCGGTGTTACAACTCCTTAGTGTTACCTCTGTTGGAATACTGTTCATCAGCCACTTGTAATCTGAGTCTCCGTTGTTCTGTTGCATCATTGTGCATGTTCTTCAATAGTAATGTGCTGCATCCTCTTAACTCCTCTCTGCCACCTCTGTATGTTCCAGCTCTTGTCACTCGTCATGCATTGGACACCAATAGGTATGCTTACACGCTGTAGAACCTGTCAGTACAGTCGATCGTTTGTCCTTAGGTCGGTTTCTCTGAGGAATGGCCTTGGTGAATCTGTCTTTGATGATCTAGGACTGGCTGGCTTCATGAGTAGGGCTATTATGTTTTTATTAAGCTAACTGCTCACCTTTGTAACTCTAACCTGTCTTAATTTCTTCAGGTTGGATTCATGGGGCTGTGGTCCTGGGATTGATAGAATGCTTGCATTCTTTCCCAGCTTTGTGCCTCTGGTCTGTTTTTAATAATAACAATAATAAAACATAAGGGATGAGCATCCCTGCAGTAAAAGCAATAACTCTGATTGACACTCAGAAGTAGGATGTTAGTAAAGAGCAGAAAAATAACCCTTGCTATAATGAAATGTTCGATGTGGTTTGATGGACTCAAACATGCTATCAGAAGGACAAGGGAGATTGAGGAGCATCATGGCCTGTGTAAGATCTTTGGTTCTGATTAAAAGACCCTTACCAAACTTTTTTATGTGGCCCATCGGCTGTAATCCAATTTCTTTCTCCAAAATACCTAGAAGCATGGATGAGGTTACCACGCGCCTCCCTGTATTAAGTAACACACAAAAAGGATGTAGGAACGCGACGCTCCTTAGGGACATGCTCTACCGAGTCATCGAAGATGTTAGGGTAGTAATAATTATCACTGTCAACTACATTTTTGGAACTGCATCATTTGAACCTTACAGTGAGTATCCCCCACAGACAGAGAATCTTTTGCCTCAAAAGCTGCATTGGCAGCAGCATTTGTATTAAAAGTATTATAGCACCAATTATATCTGCAGTCACTGTCATAGGTCATTCAGATACGAAGAACCACTTTATAACACTTAAAAAGGGAGTGAATAGCGCCATAGGAAGGGGATGCAAGCACATTAGTCAATATTAACGTGTCTAAGCCGCTAACAGGGGACGTCGACACAACACCCGACCTGCTGAGTCTTCTCTTATTTACAGCCTTCTGCATAACACCACGACCAGAAGGTGACGTCTCAATGGCCTGGTCGAACACCACTCGAGGAAGAGAAAGGGGAATTTTGTTATCTGTATAACATTATTATTATTGAAATAACCACAGGAGCCAAGAGCTACTACCTCCTTGGCAGATGAGGGGACCGATCGCTGGTCGCCATGGGCGACCACAACGGTGCTGATATCCCCTTCCCCAATATCTTCCGGCGCAGACACCCAACCATCCAACACAGGACGGCCCCTAGAAGGCGATCCCTCTGGGCAACACCGTTGGCCCGTACTGGCAGTCTATTGCATGGCAAACATTTAGTCTGGTCCCTCAATGGCGACCTTTCTAGCATGGGAAGCCCTCTCTCCCCGAAATCAGGGCAGAACAGGGGCTGGAGCCACCTCTAGTATAGCTCGCCAGGTTTCAGAGACACTCAAGCCTCGTCAAGGCGTTCCCATATGGGGCTGAGAAATAATACACACGGTAAACAGAAATCACCTTCTCATACTATTAATATTTATGGGTTAATGAGATGTTAATGTTTAGGTTTATATATATATATATATATATTACATGAAAACTGTTTCAAACCTTTAATGTTAATTATTATTTTAATTAACAGGCATAATGTCAGGCATAATGTCAAGGCATAATAACAAGAATAATGTGTATAACTACTGAAAATGTGATATAATTGAGTAATTATTTTTTAACATCTCAAGTGAACTCTTAAAGGTCCCACATACAAAGAACACTGACGATAGGTTTATTCTGTGATATGTATTTTTTTCAGCCAGATAAGTAAGGTTAGACGAATCGAGGGATGAATATCTATATATTTTTTGTATGTAATATTAGAGATAGATAAATATTGACGATTCAGATATTTCACATTGTGTACTAGGACAACTCTCCATTAGATAATATGGTGGAAAAAAACATAAATTATCAACATAATTGATTATTTTATTTTACTTAATTGCTACATTGTTCATGATATGTAAGAAAATTATTACAATTTTTTTTATAATTCGAATGTTCTTATGGTTATGTTACTATAATTTTCGCTATATCCATGAGAAAGAAGAATTGGTTTTAAGGTTTGGAAATATCAGTGGTTGTATAAGATAATAGTGTGACCAAGTTTTGTTAAATCTCTGAACTCCATCTATAATTTGTGGTCTTTTGATAGATGGTCTTCCCAGACGAGGTCGAGTGTTGACGTTGCCCTCAGTCTTCCATCTTTTGATCCACCTGCTGACAGTGGAGGCACTGACATCCAGCTCTCTAGCAATGTTCCTGGTTGTCTTACCTTCCACCCACATTGACACAAACTTGGCACGTTCAGACAAGGCAGTTAGCCTGAATATTCGACGTTGTTCCATAATTCTGTGTAAAATTAGGAATATTATCCTAGCTAAAATGTTATAGCAAATTACTTTGCAATAAAGCTGAAAATTGATTGTGCAAGTTAGTTAACCTTCAAAGTCAATGGTCTTAAGCTAAGATCAACGGATTCCATTAGTTGTTGACGTTAGTATAATGTAGAGACATTATGGATTAAAATTGGAATATTTACTACTTCATGCATTCCCACAATTTATCAGATCTCCCCACAAGTACCCACATCCACACCAAAGGAAATTATTTTTTTCCTTAGTGATATACTAATTCATAAACAAATTTCTGATAAATAAATTCATTATCAATTCTTTATCATGCATTATCCTATAGGTTTTCACCACGCCATTGCCCCTTGTCGTAACCTGGCCACAAGTTTTGCATAGTTCCATTCTCTCCACCTGGTCACACTATTTCTAAACACTTTTCTTCACTCCGTTATTGAGATTTTTGCACTGTCAAAAAAAATATCCATATAAATTTTTCGAACCCTACACAAACTACTCATATTCATGCAACATCCTTTCTTCACAGCTAGTTGGATGTCGACTCCTCTTTAGGCAATTCCCTTGCCTTTCTAGCCTTGTCCTTGTGTCTACTTATGACCTGGTGAGTAATGATAGAGGTGGCCAGGACACCCACTCCATCCACCACCAGCAAGTTCGCCATTTAAGGACCAGACTAAATAGTTCCCTCAAAGTAGGCTGCCAGTACTGGTCAACGGTGCTGCCCTCCAGAGGAACGACCTTCGAGAGTCATCATTAGTTGAATGGTTGGGTTTCCTAGCTCCATTGTGGGCAAAATTTTGAATCATGATGGTTGATTTTAATATCATGGGAATGAGGAACAACGCACACGTAGAAATCGGCCCTCTCGTATTCTTGATAGGCAGAAGCGTATGCCTCTGGGTTCAAATTCTAAGGCCCGTGAACACGACAGAGCAATGCCCAATGGCCACTGACACTGACAGGTGAGTTTATTTATCTCGCTTCTTTAGCAGTGTTACCTGACAGAGCAGTTCCCTGCTGACTCCACATTATCGTGCCCGCCATCTACCTACTAATCCCGTGTATCGGAACTGGTTTTGTTAGTAATGTTGTCATATGTTCATCTGATAAGGAATGGTCTCCTGACTTACATACATAGCTCCTTGCCACATCGCCTTCTCCATACCTCCACTAATCCTGACATGACCTTTCAGCTATTTGAGGTTCTACCTGGGAATGGAGTACTCCAATTATGTAATGTGTATTCTACCCCAGCTAGACTCACTCTTGAGGCTCTTCCTCTTCCAACAGTGCGTGGTATGGTGTATATGGGAGATTTTAATGCTCAGCATTCTGATTTGGGTGATGGTTCTGGCTCAATTAATCGTAATAGTGTTTGTTTCCTTTCATATATCCGCAAGAATCATCTGACACGCTGGGACACTAGTGGTGCCACTCATTGCCGGGGAGGTACTCTGGATTACATCCTCTCGTCTGGCCTGATAGCATCTCAAATTCAAATTCAAATTCAAATAGTTTATTAGCCACATATACATAAAAACATTTGGTTATATTAAAGAATAAAGATAACATGGCTGGGCCCGTTAAATGTGTACATTTTTGACAGGCCCCTAGTAGCAAAACCTTAAATATTACTAACGCTTAATTTGAGACTAGCGACTTTTTATTGCCGTGTTCTAATGTTTAATAATAGTACATTTTGTGTCAATAATAACAAATTACATAATATTTTTATGGTAGACCTTAACACCGTCAATGGTAACATGTAAAACTGGAAATTCCTAGAGAGTATCCTAATATCCATTCAGGATATATTGTTTACATTTAACTTTAAACACATCTTTATTATTAGAGTTTTTAATGTGATTTGGGAGTTCATTCCACTTACAACAACCGAAGTACATCACAAACCTCTTTTGTGCCTCGGTGTTGGGCCGCCTGGGTCTGAGAAGATGGCTACTACGTGTGTATCTATTATGAATATCTATGGCTCTGGAAAACAAGTTCTTCTGAGATTGTTGGTAGATAAATTTTAGACATTCGAGTAGATAAACGTCACTTATTTTTAGAATTTTAAGCCTTGTAAAAAGTACAGCAGTATGATCCCTATGCTTCACCTTTGCTAATGATCTAATTATTCTTTTTTGGACTAATCTTAGTGTGTTGAACGCTGTTTTGTTTGCCATTCCCCATGCAACAATACAATAATGTAAATAAGGATAGAACAATGTGTAATATAGAGTTATTAGTATATCTTCTGTTAGCATATGTTTAACTTTATGTAATATTCCAAGGGATCTGGAGAGCTTACTCTCAATGTGATTAATATGTTCTCTCCATGTAAGTTTATCGTCTATGAATATTCCTAGATATTTAGTACAATGGGTTCTTTGTATGATTTGGTTGCATATTTCTATGTTAAAGTTTGCATTGTATGGCTTATTTCCTGCAAATACTATATATTGTGTTTTCTGAAGATTTAATGATAGTTTGTTTGCAATCAGCCAGGATGATACCAATTCCAATTCCGAGTTTAGTATTCTAGCTAGATTTATAATATCTGCATCTGAATGAGTGATACATGTATCATCTGCAAATAGAGTAAATTTTAAAGTACTTGTCGATTCGGTAATGTCATTAATATATATTAAAAATAAGAGTGGACCCAATGTTGATCCTTGAGGGACTCCTGTGGTTATTTTAGCTAGTTCAGAAGTTACTCCATTAATTACAGTATACTGGCTCCTGCCACTTAAGTAACTCCTGAACCAGTTATTACATACATTTCTTATACCATAATGTTTTAGTTTGCCGAGTAAAATGTCGTGGTCTAGGGTGTCAAATGCTTTTTTAAGATCTAGAAATACACTAAAACTAAATTTACCAGCACTCTGGGCTTGCAGAATGCGGTCAACTAATTGTGTTATAGCTAATTTAGGGGAGAAGTTCTTTCTGAATCCAAATTGACAACCCTCTAATACATTATTATATTCTAAAAATTCAATCAACCTATTATACATAGCACACTCAAATATTTTATTTATAGACATAAGTATGGATATTGGTCGGTAGTTAGACACATCCCCTTGGTTGCCCCCTTTAAAAATTGGAATGACTTTTGCCACCTTTAACTGGCTCGGAAAAATGCCTGTCTGAAATGATGAGTTAATCAATTTTGATATAATAGGTGATACCTGTGTTGCTGTGAGCTTAAGAAACTTGATATGGATTTCATCTTGTCCTGGGGCAGAATCTTTTAAAGTATGTATAATGGTTTGGATTTCTTCAGGTGATGTGTCTAAGAGCTGAAATTCAGGGTATCTATTAGTTAAGTAGCTTATAGGTGATAGATTAGTTGTGGGTAATGCATTTGCTAGACTGCTTCCAATAGTTGAGAAATAAGAATTTATAGAATTACTGATCCTAACTGGATCAGTTACTTTAACATTATCAATGGTTAGGTATTCTATGATACTTGTGTTTTTACCCTTCCTATTCATTATTTCGTTAATAATATTCCACGTACCTTTACTATTACCCGCGTTGTCTCGGAATTTGGATTTGTAATAGTTATTTTTTGCCTCTTTTATCATGTTATTTACTTTGTTTCTAAATTCTCTATATTTTTTACCAAAAGATATGGGTTTTTTAAGGTATTTTTTGTACAACCTGTGTCTCTCCTTAATATTGTCCAGCAATGCAGAGTTAATCCATGGTTTGTTAATCATTTTATTTCTAATTTTTACTGTCTTATATGGGATTATTACATTTATCGCTTCAGTAATTGAACTGGTGACCCTTTGTAAGGAGTCATTTGGGTTATTATTAATAACAATACCCTGTAGTAAACTCTGCATGGTTTGATATAGAATATCTTGATCTATATTATTATAATTACGGTAAGTGAATGTGATCTCCATTTTGTCAGGGTTTTTTCCCCTACACAATATAAAAGGGGCAAAATGGTCACTGACATCACTCATCAAAATACCTCCCTCCGAAACAATATCAGGGTTGTTACACCAAATGTGATCAATGAGGGTTGCACTTTGTTTGAAAACTCTTGTTGGTTTATTAATGTAAGGGTAGTACCCAAAGCTTGCCATGAGATCCACATATTCTTTAGTGTGCCTTTCTGATTTATTTAATAGATTTATATTGATATCTCCGTGCAACACACATGACACACCAGCCGCTGATATTCCTTCAAGGAGGTTTTCTAGTGACATAATAAAGGAATTAATATTAGCATTTGGTCTGCGATAAATAATCCCTACGTACAATTTCTTATTTAGGTAGGTTATTTCTATAAATAACGATTCTATATCATCATTAGCCAAACATTTGTCATGCAACACTTTACAGGGAAAATGATCCTTAATATACATGCAGACTCCCCCTCCATAGTGATTCCTATTATTAGTTAGTAACTTATAGCCTTTAATATTGTAAAGGTGCTCAATATCTTTGGAGAGTCTGGTTTCGCAAAATGACAATATATCAATGGGACTGTGATTTCTTGTTATTCCAGAGTATACCAAAAATAATTCAAGATTGTTAGGGATACTACAAATATTGTACATCAAAATCATTGGGCATGTGTTTCTCTGTGTCAGGTACTCAAAGCTGCTTTGGCTATAATATGTTGTGTTTGGAATAGTGACATTTCTAAGTACATTAGCCTCTGGATCGAGACTTTCCAAGTTGTGTGTGTCAGAGTTACTTGATAGAAAATGAAATTGGAGTTGACTAAATTCATCATAGCTTAGTGTTTGTACATTACTCTCATTTATCGGATTGAGTAATTCAAGCAATTGGGTGTTATTTAGATGGGGAAAAAAAGTCATTGGATTAGTGATCGAAAATGCACCAATCTTTGTTTACCATAGTATTGGGGTTACCTTATTTCGTATACACCTGTCCTTGTCTCTGTCTGGTTTTCCTTTGGTTTGCGGTGTTATGAGTATCTTTAGGCCGTGTAGAAACAACAATGCTGGCAGCAGAAACAGCACAATTATCTGTAGAACCAACAGCTTTTCCCACAACAACAGCAGCAGCTCCAGCAGCAGTGGCGGCAGGTGAAGTGGCGGCACCAGCTGACCCCGTACCACCACCGTCCGCGACAACTCTCGCCTCTCCACGGTCTCGTACACCAACGACTGAGCTGTCACTCGCAGCTCCACGGTCTCGTACAACAAGCTTGGTGTGGTTAAAGTAGGCAATTTTTCCCTCCGCCTTTGCTCTCCTCAGGGCAGGCAGCTGTTCCTTCCGTATTTGAACCGAAGACTCACATAAGTCTTCATTTATATAGATGTTGGTGTTCTTCAGTCTCGCTGAGCTGCGCAGGGTTAGCTGTCGTTGGTTGAAGTTTGTGAACCGAACCACAACCGTACGTGGACGTGCGTCACCCGACGGTGGTGGTCGAGGCCCAACCCGGTGAGCCCTCTCCAGTTTCACTTTCCAATGTTGAGTTTGTCCAGGAGCAATTGTTGAACTGTTTCCTGTGTTTCTTCTCATGTTTCATTATTTTTCTCTGCGAGACCATCAAATCGTAGGTTGTACCGTCTAGAGTAATCTTCTTGATAATCCACTCGTTTTTTTAACTCTTCCAATTTATCCTCCACCTCACTTTTCTTGGATATTTCTTTGGTAAGGTTATTCACTTCATTCTGTAGAACCTTGTTCAGACGCTTGGTGTCCTCGACTTCTTTCTGGGTGAATTCCAGTGAGAGTTTGAGTTCAAGATTCAGTGACTCCACCTGTCTCAGCCGGTTGTTTACCTCCTGGAATATCACTTCCACACCTTCTCTGAAGGCTTTTTGCTGAATGTCTAACATCAGCTTGATTTCTTCTGTTGTAGGCATACTTGCTATTGCTTACTGAAGGGTTAGACGAAGCCTGGCAAGGACACAGTGAGTGTAGATCAAGTTAATTTTGGTGTAATAAGGACCAAAAGTGGGAGCTAAAACAGACACGTCCAGTGCTCCTCAGTGCCAGACTTATGCTCTGATCAAGTCGCTCTTCGGTTTCATTATTCTCTCCATGCTGGGTCAAATGCTTCAGTCACTCGTTTGCGTATTGCTGTGCCCCCTACATATTGCACGACTTACATCTATTTACCGCCCATGTATTCCCCACATTTGATATTTCTTCACCTGAACAGTTATACTCTGATCATGTATCTGCAACTCATGACTTATATATAGGCTATACGTCTCCCGGCCGCATATTCTTGAACTGTATACGTGGTTGTCTCAATACCCAAGCCAGCCATTTAGCAGCCAGGAGTTCCAGCCAATCACGACGCATCCAGCACGGGGTAATGATGACATGAATGGAGTTTCCATAACACACCACCAATGAAATATAAAATATACTATATTATTACTCTCGTATTACTTACGATGAAGGGAGTTTCTAAGTAATATGTATATAAATGTAATATGTAATAAGTAATATGTAATATGTATATAAAATATACAGTATTGACATCAAACTGGTGAAATGCTGCGATCAAATGAAGTTACTAGTGGAAGGTAAACAAAACTGTGGGGTCTGTGGGGCAGGAAGCAATTCTGGCCCGGGAGAACATCAACAACAGTCAGTGTTCTTTGGTAAATTAATAACTTCTGACTTAGAATTCAAAAGTAGCTCTACAGTAAAAGAATATTATTATCCATCTATTTATTCTTATCTTACCTTAGACAAACTATCAGCCATTTTCTGGAGGTATTTCTTAATTGCGGTTGGTGTTCATCCTTGGAAAATCCATTTTTATCTTTTGTATTAAAACAAAATAACTCGTCCACGGACAGTTTAAAGTATTGGTAGAAGTTTATAAAATCGTCAACTAGTTCTTTATATAGTGTCCAATATTTTCCTTCAAACTTTCTCTTTTTCAGTGTCTTGTGTGCCACTGTCGAGGCTTTTCTTCGTCCCAACAATAAGTCAGTTGCTGCCAACCTTCCAAATTAAGAAGATAGTGTACTTAGATATATTGGATAGCCATGATTTCTTAAGGTAGTAGTTCGTGTTTGGTACATTGGAGTGCCATGAATCCTCCAAAGTATGCTAGGAAACAGGACCAGAAGAGCAAAAATAATGGTGTTCTGTTGCTTGGAATAGTCTGGAGGATTCAGTTGCTCCAGAATTACCAACACAGAACTTCCCCCTTAAAAGTATGCCAGGAAGGTGAGGTAAGATGTGATTGAGAGTGAGGAGTGAAGATGATGAGGTGAGATGACAAGGTGTGTGGACAAGTAAGGTAAGATGAAGACTAGTGAAAATGAGTGAAGGTGAACTAATGATGTGATAGTGAATGAAAGAATGGTGATAAGCATGGGAAGGGAAAAATGAGTGAGGGGATAGTGAGTGAGAGTGAGATGATGAGACTCGAGTGCAGTACCTGACAGCCTGCAATGACGGACGGACCGGAGATGTGCCAGTCCGAATACACAACCATGTGAATGTATCAAACCGGCGGCCTGCCTATATGAATAAAAATGGGTAAATGGTAAAATGCATGTATTTGACTGTTCTTCGCTCCCAAACTAACTCTGGGATCAAAATATCTACTTTCACTGTTTATGAAATCAATGACGAGGCCTAATAAATTTCAAAATAAGAGATAAATACTACCACAAAAACACTCACCAGTATTGATACGTGAGGCAAGCTGACTGCCTCGAGAAAGGAAGAAGTTTTTCGTCAAAATTAATTTGAAATTCTCGAAAGTATATTTATTGCACACGTTGAGCCATGGTGATAATGAATATGTCCTTAGCTTTGTTCTAGGATGTGGAGTTCTTGATTATAAGGGATGAACTATGCAAACATTCCCGGACTTAAGACTGACCTCAAATTAAGCTACCTCGGAAATCGGACCGGATCTCATCCGATCATCCGTTTTGGAGGTGAATGACCATTTCTGTATTAAATAATGAAGTTTCTATCTCGTACTTTTTGATCGGAAAATACCTCCAGTGACCTCACATAACCTCGGAGAGAGGACATATTGACATGGATAACTCCGCTTGGTAAAAGGATTCCAAATCTGTAGGCTAAGGCTAGATAAAATTAAAATTGAGAGGAATCCGTGAGCAAACGAATGTGACCTATTTACTGTAGATCAGTGTTGAAAATTGTTTATGTTTACACACACACAAACACACACACACACACACACACACAGATAGTGTGTGTGTGTGTGTGTGTGATGCGAGGAGAAATGTGGGAGGTATCCCACTACGTGGGTAAACAAGAAACAGTTATTTTATTTAGTAGATACAATGCAATATAATGCAACAGTAATTTTAATTACTAATTGTTTGTAATCTCTTTTCAACTAGTTACCCTTATTTGTTTTACCTTCTTCCCCCTCACCATCATCTTCACTCTCCTTTATTCACCTAATGTGGGATGCATTTTTTAAACAATTGTTGATTCGACACCATATCATCGATATATCCTAATATATTTATACTTCCTGACACTCTCGTCTCCCTTACCCTATCATTCGTCCCTCCCTACCCTCAATAATTTACACCCTCCCACACTTCTCCCCTCATCACCTACCTGCATCCCTCCCTCCCTCCACTTGCAACTATGTCCGGAGCTGTATATATCAAAATACTAAAATAGCATCCTTCTTTTCCTCCTCAGTGGCAGTTCCATCGTTCTAACATACACCTCATCTTTCCTTTGTTCTTGCCACCCCTTTCCAACTCTATCTTGCCTCCCTCACTCTGTCTTCAAACCGTACTATCTATACTGTTGTTCCAATATACTCATTCCTAATGTGGTCAATACCCGTCACTAACAATGAAAGTAGACTTGCCACCTTTAGTTCAGCTGCAAAATCATACCTCAAAGCTGGTCTCATTACTTTCATATAAATTTTGTGTTTTAGTTTTGCAGATCCTCTTTCATCGCCAACCATTTTTGACACACCTCTTAACAAAATTCACCCTGCTTGCATTTTCCCTTCATCTTCCTGTCACATTTGCCATTACTTTTTTTACCCTCTTTACTTCTAATCGTGTATGTTTATTTTTTTTTTATGAAAATTAGATTTCCAGGCTTAAAGGTCGCTTATTGTCTCCACTTGTGATGAAATTGCTAGAGAGAATCAAAATCATGGTCAATTTCGTTTGACATCCTTAGATATTATACGTTTGAAGGAGCAAAAAGTCGTAGTAATGAAGAGAGATGGATGGAGGACTGAATATATACCTTGAATCTTTATTCTTGTCCTTATTTCGTCTGAAAAGGTAATATTATTACGAAAGTTTTTACAATCTTACATTTCCACTCTCTCTCTGTATGTATTTATCATGATACGAACCGAGAATTGCTCGTTCATTACAGTATGTCTGTTGCTACATTATTCCAAAGGTTCTTCCACATCTACTATGGGTTTCAGGGCCCGTGCATCATCGTTTTTTGCAATTATCTTCCAAAGTAATTGTTGTATCGGGTTGGTACTTTGACACTGTGTACAACACACCTACTTTTTAGCAATGTTGTGTAATGGCAAACGATGATTCACTGGCCCTGTAACCCATAGTAGCCGTTAGAGAAAATGAACGAAATATCAGTAGAACTATAAATTATTTCATTTGCATTTATGGATAAAACTGTTATAACAATTATAATTAGCATTCGCTAGCAGATAATACGGTAGAAAGATGTTTTCAAGCTTATAATGAAATGTGAGATAACGTACTGTGATGTGCCTGATGACGGAGAAGTCGGACTAGTAGGTGAAGCTGTAATGACGGTGTTGGCGCCACTAGACTGGTGCGAAGACAGGCAACCATTTTTATTTATCCTGAGTACCTTTGGGCGCGTTGCGCTGTTCAGTAAGATTGATTCTAAGATCACAAAGCAAAGGAAAATAAATCAATACGGGTGGTGATATTTGGAGCGATGCTTAATACAAACGAAAGGTGATGGGAGGTTCCCTATATCATGTTGACAAGATGGTGTCCTGCTGTCATGAATTTGTTCCTTACCATTCAATTTCTATTAAAAGTACAGTCTCCTCCACTCCTACGTTCATCACTCCAGCGTTGTCAATGTGTGTATTCCTCAAAGTGTGAACCGCCAATTTCAACTTGTATATCCGAAACGTATGCCAGTTCGAGTGAGAGGGAGAGTGATGAAACGGTGGGGACTGGGGTGGTGTTGTACTAAGGTAGGGTAGAGCAGGGATTGTAACCAGTAATGTTGTACTAACATAATTATACTTCAAAGTTATATATCGATTGTATACCAACACAGTTTGGTGATAAGGAGTCAGTTTGCGAGGCAGTAGTTATAGTCTCAGACAGATGTTGTTTAATGAATGCTCCGAAAATACCAGAGATAAGCAATGAATAATGACATTAATATTTCACTTCATGTATCACAACGCTAATAATAATTATTGCCCGTATGTAAACTATGTGGAGTGTACAGTTTGATCACGTCACTATACTGTTGTTACAACCGTGGAGGTACTGTAGTATATACCGTACAATACTATTACCACCTTCATGACTACAACATGTCACACCACCATCAGACCTCATAAATTAACAAAGACTCGTCCCTCAAGTTAGTCATTGTAACATGCTTATCAATTTGCA
>JAWZYT010001649.1:567500-697500 GCA_034508575.1 Petrolisthes manimaculis
TCTCTCTCTCTCTCTCTCTCTCTCTCTCTCTCTCTCTCTCTCTCTCTCTCTCTCTCTCTCCTTTGTGCTTAAATAAAGAAATAAAAAAATATGTGTTTTAATTTCCTTAGTAAAAAAAGATATATATAAATATTTATAATCATCCCATGAAATAAATGGGTTTAATTTTCATTATTCCATGAAATAAATGGGTTTAATATTAATTATTCCATGAAATAAATGGGTAATTCCCTATATCTAGATAAAATTCCCCATACTTGTCATCACTTATAGAGAGAATGTTGGCTCAAAATTAACCTTTGAATGGCAGTCCATAAACAGGGGTTGCTGAGTTGACCTACCCCTCCCCCCTACCCCCCTAATACACCCCTCCCCCTTCCCCCTACCACCATACCTCTAAGAATGGTTCACCAAGTTGATTCATTGATTCGAAGCTGTGGTGTTGGTTGTAGTAATACTGGACCAACTTGATTCCTCCAAACTATTCCATACAACAGCATTCATATCATTATATTTATTAATAATTAATTCTTTTTCCTGACATACTTTGGAGGAATCAAGATATTATAAAGGAACCCAGATTTCCATGGGGGTAGTAATTGTGGAACAAACTGATTCCTCCAAACTGTATTATTACTGCATTAAGTTGTGTTGCCTGAGATGCCTTGGAGGACTCAAGGTGCTTTAATGTACCAATTAGTCACGATGGGAAATTAGAAATACAAAATATTAGCTAATTTCGTTAATTAATTGCGTAACTAAAGACATTATTATACCAAAATGTAGGGAAAATTACGAGGAATTTAATTATATAATAATTAATTCAAAATAATGAATAATAAATGAAGTATGAAGCAAATCGTGAACTATATTCTCCACCAAATCATGACGACATTATATGATAATCAAAGGGGGGTAGGGGAGTGGTGTGGGGGTATGGTGTTAGGGGAGGTAGGGGCATAGGTGTGAGGGAGGGGGTATGGGAAGAGTGGATGGGGGTAGGGGGGAGAGCAAGTCAACTCAGTAACCCCATTTATGGACTGCTATTCAAAGATAAATTTTGAACCACAAATCTCTCTCTCTCTCTCTCTCTCTCTCTCTCTCTCTCTCTCCACATTCTCTCTTTCACATACAAAGTCTCTCTCTCTCTCTCTCACACACACACACTCTCAGTCTCTCTCTCACACACATTAATCTCTCACACACACATTAATATCTCTCTGGCACACACACACGGTCCCTCTCTCACACACAGTCTCTCTCTCGCTCTCTTTCACACACACATAGTCTCTCTTTCATGAACACATTAATCTCTCTCTCTCTCTCTCTTTCTCTCTCTCTCTCTCTCTCTCTCTCTTTTCTTTGTGCTTAAATAAATAAATATAAAATAAAGTGTTTTAATTTTCTTAGTAAAAAAATATGTATATAAATATTTATTAATCATCCCGTGAAATAAATGGGTTTAATATTAATTATTCCATGAAATAAATGGGTTTAGTATAGATTATGTCCCATGAAATAAATGGGTTTGAACCTGTAATTCCCTATATCTAGATAAATTTCCCCATACTTGTCATCACTTATAGAGAGAAATTAACCTTTGAATGGCAGTCCATAAACAGGGGTTGCTGAGTTGACCTACCCCTCCCCCCTACCCCCATAATACACCCCTCCTCCTACCCCCTACCACTCTGTCAATACCCCCCTTCTCCCCCCCCCTAATACCATACCTCTAAGAATGGTTCACCAAGTTGATTCATTGATTCGAAGCTGTGGTGTTGGTTGTAGTAATACTGGACCAACTTGATTCCTCCAAACTATTCCATACAACAGCATTGATATCATTATATTTATTAATAATTAATTCTTTTTCCTGACATACTTTGGAGGAATCAAGATATTATAAAGGAACCCAGATTTCCATGGGGGTAGTAATTGTGGAACAAACTGATTCCTCCAAACTGTATTATTCCTGCATTAAGTTGTGTTGCCTGAGATGCCTTGGAGGACTCAAAGTGCTTTAATGTACCAATTAGTCACGATGGGAAATTAGAAATACAAAATATTAGCTAATTTCGTTAATTAATTGCGTAACTAAAGACATTATTATACCAAAATGTATGGAAAATTACGAGGAATTTAATTATATAATAATTAATTCAAAATAATGAATAATAAATGAAGTATGAAGCAAATCGTGAACTATATTCTCCACCAAATCATGACGACATTATATGATAATCAAAGGGGGGTAGGGGAGTGGTGTGGGGGTATGGTGTTAGGGGAGGTAGGGGCATAGGTGTGAGGGAGGGGGTATGGGAAGAGTGGATGGGGGTAGGGGGGAGAGCAAGTCAACTCAGTAACCCCATTTATGGACTGCTATTCAAAGATAAATTTTGAACCACAAATCTCTCTCTCTCTCTCTCTCTCTCTTTCACATATAAAGTCTCTCTCTCTCTCTCACACACACACACTCTCAGTCTCTCTCTCACACACATTAATCTCTCACACACACATTAATATCTCTCTGGCACACACACACGGTCCCTCTCTCACACACAGTCTCTCTCTCGCTCTCTTTCACACACACATAGTCTCTCTTTCATGAACACATTAATCTCTCTCTCTCTTACTCGACCAGCACGTAGGCCTATAGCCGCCACGTGACCAACCCCACCACCTGCTGTGGTTGGAGCTAGCACGGTGCGCTGAGTTAACTGCACGTGAGCCGAGCCTGGAACCAGTGCTTCTGAAGGAGACAGTCTACAGATCGGTTAAGTTTATTATTATTACTCGTTCTCCCTCTTTCTCTGTCCCGTTATAGCATATACTTATTGTTCTACTAAGTTTTATCCACAAATATGGGTCCAGCAAAGCGCTATGAGTGTATGACATGCAAAAAAACCTTCATCAAGGACTTTTTCGTCTACACCAGCGTTGTTGGCCAATTTGAAAAATGTCTATTCTGTCATCATCACTCCGACCTAGCATCTAAAATTGAACAGGGTATGCTAGCGATTAGGTCCCTGACAGAACAGAATGAAACCCTAACCTCCGAGATTCAATGCCTAGTCAAACAACAACACCCACCACCTATAAATAATACACTAATAAGACACAATGTATGTTTGTCGGGACTAGAGGACTTCTATCCCAAATACCGGCAGATATACATATGATGATCGATGGGAACCCAATTTTCCCAAGTAGTTCCGTAAAAAACATGGGCGTATATTTCGACCCACAAATGAAATTTGACAGGCATGTTAAAGTATTGAAAAGAAAGATATACGGAATATTAATGTATGTAAATAGAATAAAAAACAATTTTAATACGAGTAGTAGAATTAATGTGATTCAGTCGTTAGTTTTAAGCCAAATAAACTACGGCATATACATTTGGGGCACAGCAAATGCAACTCAAATCGATCAGGTACAAAAATTACAAAACTTTGCTGCAAAAGTTGCTCTTGGAGGCGCTGCTAAACACGACCACGTCACTCCATATCTTAAAGAGCTCGGCTGGCTAAAAATAAAAAATAAATACTACTTTGAATTGGGTGTCCTTGTCTATAACATCATTAATAACAGACTGCCACATTGGTTGCTCACCCTGCCAACAGTGGGTGATGTCTACGAAAATGTTGTAAACACAAGGCAACAACAACAGCTTTATGTGCCTAAATGTAATACGTGTTTGGGGGAAAAGTCTCTCACAATAGCAGGACCTTCTATGTGGAATAGTCTCCCCACTGATGTAAAACAAGTAAACACTCTAAGCTCTTTCAAACGTTGTTTAAAGGCACATTTACAACATCAACAATTCCACATGTAGTGTTCCATTGTTATTTTTATTGTTTTCTTCATATAATTTTATATATTTTAAGGTGTATTTTACTTCTTTTACTAAAACTTAACGTTTTCAATTAAACATTTTATACTAATATAGATTTAGTGTAATTTTATTGACAATCTCATTTTATGTGATATTCTTGTAAAGCATTTTATTGTATAATGTTAAGATTTGACTGTGTGCGTTTTTGAGTGTGTGTGTGTGTGTGTGTGTGTGTGTGTGTGTGTGTGTGTGTGTGTAAGTGTGTGTGTGTGTGTGTGTGTGTGTGTGTGTGTGTGTGTGAGTGTGTGTGTGTGTGTTAATGAGTGTGTGTGTGTGTGTGTGTGTGAGCGTGTGTTTATGTGTGTGTGAGATAGAGTGAGTGTGTGTGTGTGTGTGTGTGTGTGTGTGTGTGTGTGTTTGCGTGTGTGTATGTGAGTTGAGCACACTGAATAACTATCTGTACTTACATATATCATACGTACTACTTGTAAAATGTTAAAAGAATAACCATTGTAAATGGAAATAAAATTCTGATTCTGATTCTGATACTATGTCGCCCACCCCCCAGATTCCCTCACCTCACCTCACCCTCCACATTCCCTCACCTCACCTCACCCCCCAGATTTCCTCACCTCACCTCACCCCCCAGATTTCCTCACCTCACCTCACCCCCTGGACTCCCTCTCCCCATCCCTCCCCCTGGACTTCTCTCACTCAATCCCCCACCTGGATATCCCCCTCACCCCCCATTCAATCCCCCACAGAGATATTCCCCAGTCAATCCCCCATCTAGAGTCCACACTGTAAATAATGCAATACACTCCCACCCTGCCCAGACAAACGTATCAAATCCAGTAAACCCACCTCCCCTCCCCCACCAGACTCTCACCACTTTTCCAACATATGACCAAAACTTCCCACCTCTCCCAACAACCACAAACCCATACACAGTAGTTAAAAATAGAAATTACCCCAGGAAACGGACTGTTCCCCAGCACCCAGTCAAGCTATCAAATATGTTCGATGTCCTAGCAGAAGCAGAAAATGAATGTCCCCCCACCCCAATCACAGAAGATTCCTCTATGATTCTGGGAGACAGTATAGTCAGAGGTACGAGCAAATATTTCTTAAGACCTAAAACTGGGAGAATTGTGCATGTATACCCAGGTGCTAGGATAAACCATGTAAAAAAAACAAATGACAAATAATACACTACCCGACAAAAAATCGTGTGTAGTGGTAAATGTGGGCAGTAACGACGTCTACCACAAGGATGCAGCTTCTGAAGTAATAGTAGAGGACTATAAAGATTTAATTAGCAAACTGAAAGACAGAGCTGACAATATTGCATTAGTAGCTGTAATTCCACGAATGAAAGTAGGAACATTTGCACTAAGCCGTGCACTTCACATAAATGATAGACTTGCTTCACTATGTAAAGAGGCTAAGATCAACTTCATAGACCCATGGGATGACTTCATAAAAGATAGAAGCCTATACCAGAAGGACGGCACTCATCTTACCTCGAGAGGATCAAAACTTTTAACCTTAGCAATAAACAAAGGAATTGCCTCACAATTAGATGCTAAAACAAATTTTTGCTAAATTATGTTAGAAAAACTCCAGAGAGAGATAAAATAAATCCCCCAATTTACCAACATGTGCAGACAGCCCTCCTACTAGGACCCAAATCCCTAAACTAACTGATATCAATCCCCCTCTCTTGACTAACCAACTCAAAATCCCAGCACAAATTAGTGGAATTTACACAAATGTGAGATCACTAAGAAATAAAATGAATGAACTAAGGTGTTTGGTAAACACAGAATCCATAGATGTCATTGCACTCACAGAAACATTCCTTGATACAGAAAATATCGATCTGATTGGTGAATACTCACTACCAGACTTTAATCTCTATGTTAGGGACAGAATAGGTAGGGGTGGTGGCTGTGCACTCTATGTCAGGTCAAACCTCAATCCCATAGAAATCAAAACAAGTGCAAATCCCAAAGTAGAACATATGTGTGTACAAATTAACACTAACAGGAATAAAAAAATATTAATTAATGTAGTATATAGAAGACCTAGTCAACCACTAGATACAGATACAGCCATGTACACAAGTATACACGAATCAATCAAGAATAAGGAGGCTATAATATTGGGTGATTTTAACCTCCCAGAAATTTGCTGGAAAAATATATCTGGAGTTGAAAATGAATCTAACAGACTGATTGATTTTGTCGAGGACCACTTCCTATATCAAACTGTAACAGAACCAACAAGAGGAAATAACATACTTGATCTAATCCTTGCATCACAGGAACACCTAATAACAAACACCCAGGTCGGTGAACACTTAGGCACCTGTGACCATAACTTAATTAGATTTAAAATAAATCATTGTACCCAATCCTCAATCAATAAAACTAATGTCCCAAATTTTAAACTAGCAGACTTTAACGGATTTAAAAATACACTACAACAATTGTCCTTCAGAGGAGAAGACTCTAATGAATTGTGGGAAGATTTTAAGAATCAATTTATGTTCCATCAGAACACATTCATTCCTTCACACAACAAAAACAACTATTCAAATAACAAACCGGAATGGTTCACCCCAGCCATCTCACATGCAATCAGAAAAAGAAATATGCTATTCAAGAAAAACAAATCAAATGACAGTCCTTACTTAGTTACCTTATATAATACAGCTAGGAGAGACGTGAAAAGGCAAGTTAAACAAGCCAAAAAAGAATATGAAATTAACATAGCAAAAGAGAGTGCTACTAATCCCAAATTGTTTTTCAGATATATTAATAAAAAGAAAAACATAAAAAGTGGTATTGGACCCCTTGTAAGTGAAGATGGTCACCAAATTGACGACAACAAGGGCATAGCAACTACCTTAAACAATTTCTTTAGCTCAGTATTCACACAAAGATGTAGTAACCCCCTGCCAGAAGCGACCTTTAATACCTCCCATTCAATATCAGATCTAGTCATCACAGAATCTGAGGTATTAAAGCAACTAGACAAACTAAAAACTAATAAGAGTCCAGGACCAGACCGTTTTTATCCTACAGTTATTAAACAAGTGAAACATGAAATAGCGAAACCTCTTGCCCAAATTTTTAATAAATCCCTCCAATCTGGAGCCGTACCAATCGACTGGAAAACGGCTGATGTCACCCCAATCTTCAAGAAGGGAAACCGCGAAATCCCAGGCAACTACCGCCCAATTAGCCTCACATCAATCATATGTAAAATTCTAGAGTCTATAATTAGGGATAAAGTTGTATATTACCTTGAAAAGCATACATTAATAAAAAACACTCAACACGGATTTAGAAAGAATTGGTCGTGTCTTACAAACCTCCTTGAATTTTATCATAATCTCATAAATGTTCACGATAAAACCAAAGCCCTTGATATTATATTTCTTGACTTCCAGAAGGCTTTTGATAAAGTTCCCCATGACCAACTAATGATTAAAGTTAGGGCTCTTGGCATTAACGGTACCATAGGAAATTGGATAGAAGATTGGCTACACAATAGAAAACAAAGAGTCGTAGTTAACGGTGAATCATCGCCTTGGTCCCCTGTGACTAGTGGAGTTCCTCAGGGGTCAGTCTTGGGACCCATCCTCTTTATTATATATATAAATGATCTTGATGTGGGCCTAAATAATACAGTGTCCAAATTTGCAGATGACACCAAAATCGGAAATGCAATCGTGACCGAAGATGACAGGGTAAAACTTCAAGAGGACCTAAACAAAATTGCTGAATGGTCTGAAAAATGGCAAATGCCATTTAACGTTAGCAAGTGCCAGATGTTGCAAGTAGGACATTCAAATAAGAATTTTGAATATGATATGATGGGCCAGAAGATAGTAGCTACCCCTAGTGTGAAAGATCTGGGAATATCAATTTCCAAAAACCTAAAATTCTCCCAGCATTGTAACGAAGCAGCCAAAAAAGCAAATAGAACATTAGGTTTTATTAAGAGAAATTTTACCTACAAAAGTAAAGATATCATTTTACCATTATATATTAGTCTAGTCCGGCCTCACCTTGAATATGCTATCCAGTTTTGGGCCCCACACTTAAGAAGAGATATTCTCAAACTAGAGTCAGTTCAACGTAGGGCTACAAAATTAATCCCTACACTACATAATAAATCCTACGAAGAACGATTACAGGATCTAAACTTATTCTCACTAAGTAAGAGAAGGCTAAGAGGAAAATTAATTGAATGTTTTAAAATAATTAAGGGATACAACAAAGTGGATATAGAAAATTTCTTTACATTTGCACCAGCATTGCCAACAAGAGGAAATAGCCTGAAACTTAGAGGTCATAGAAGCAACCTAGATATAACAAAGTACTTTTTTACAAACGACGTAGTTGATAAATGGAATAATCTCCCTGAACATGTTATAGAAAGTAGTTCAATTGAAATGTTTAAAAACCGGTTAGACCGACACATATCCCACATTAAATAACACCAATATTAGGTATTAATATTAAGGCCAGACCACCTCGCTATGGGCAATAATGTCTGTGTGGCCTGTGTATCTATGTAACTCTCTCTCTCTCTCTCATATATTCTCCCTCTCTCTCTCTCTCTCTCTCTCTCTCTCTCTCTCTCTCTCTTTTCTTTGTGCTTAAATAAATAAATATAAAATAAAGTGTTTTAATTTTCTTAGTAAAAAAATATGTATACAAATATTTATTAATCATCCCATGAAATAAATGGGTTTAATATTAATTATTCCATGAAATAAATGGGTTTAATATAGACTATATCCCATGAAATAAATGGGTTTGAACCTGTAATTCCCTATATCTAGATAAAATTCCCCATACTTGTCATCACTTATAGAGAGAATGTTGGCTCAAAATTAACCTTTGAATGGCAGTCCATAAACAGGGGTTGCTGAGTTGACCTACCCCTCCCCTCTACCCCCCTAATACACCCCTCCCCCTACCCCCTACCACTCTGTCAATACCCCCCTTCTCCCCCCCCCCTAATACCATACCTCTAAGAATGGTTCACCAAGTTGATTCATTGATTCGAAGCTGTGGTGTTGGTTGTAGTAATACTGGACCAACTTGATTCCTCCAAACTATTCCATACAACAGCATTGATATCATTATATTTATTAATAATTAATTCTTTTTCCTGACATACTTTGGAGGAATCAAGATATTATAAAGGAACCCAGATTTCCATGGGGGTAGTAATTGTGGAACAAACTGATTCCTCCAAACTGTATTATTACTGCATTAAGTTGTGTTGCCTGAGATGCCTTGGAGGACTCAAGGTGCTTTAATGTACCAATTAGTCACGATGGGAAATTAGAAATACAAAATATTAGCTAATTTTGTTAATTAATTGCGTAACTAAAGACATTATTATACCAAAATGTAGGGAAAATTACGAGGAATTTAATTATATAATAATTAATTCAAAATAATGAATAATAAATGAAGTATGAAGCAAATCGTGAACTATATTCTCCACCAAAACATGACGACATTATATGATAATCAAAGGGGGGTAGGGGAGTGGTGTGGGGGTATGGTGTTAGGGGAGGTAGGGGCATAGGTGTGAGGGAGGGGGTATGGGAAGAGTGGATGGGGGTAGGGGGGAGAGCAAGTCAACTCAGTAACCCCATTTATGGACTGCTATACAAAGATAAATTTTGAACCACAAATTTCTCTCTCTCTCTCTCTCTCTCTCTCTCTCTCTCTCTCTCTCTCTCTCTCTCTCTCTCTCTCTCCACATTCTCTCTTTCACATACAAAGTCTCTCTCTCTCTCTCACACACACACACTCTCAGTCTCTCTCTCACACACATTAATCTCTCACACACACATTAATATCTCTCTGGCACACACACACGGTCCCTCTCTCACACACAGTCTCTCTCTCGCTCTCTTTCACACACACATAGTCTCTCTTTCATGAACACATTAATCTCTCTCTCTCTCTCTCTCTCTCTCTCTCTCTCTCTCTCTTTTCTTTGTGCTTAAATAAATAAATATAAAATAAAGTGTTTTAATTTTCTTAGTAAAAAAATTTGTATATAAATATTTATTAATCATCCCTTGAAATAAATGGGTTTAATATTAATTATTCCATGAAATAAATGGGTTAAATATTAATTATTCCATGAAATAAATGGGTTTGAACCTGTAATTCCCTATATCTAGATAAAATTCCCCATACTTGTCATCACTTATAGAGAGAATGTTGGCTCAAAATTAACCTTTGAATGGCAGTCCATAAACAGGGGTTGCTGAGTTGACCTACCCCTCCCCCCTACCCCCTAATACACCCCTCCCCCTTCCCCCTACCACTCTGTCAATACCCCCCTTCTCCCCCCCCCCCCCCTAATACCATACCTCTAAGAATGGTTCACCAAGTTGAGTAATTGATTCGAAGCTGTGGTGTTGGTTGTAGTAATACTGGACCAACTTGATTCCTCCAAACTATTCCATACAACAGCATTCATATCATTATATTTATTAATAATTAATTCTTTTTCCTGACATACTTTGGAGGAATCAAGATATTATAAAGGAACCCAGATTTCCATGGGGGTAGTAATTGTGGAACAAACTGATTCCTCCAAACTGTATTATTCCTGCATTAAGTTGTGTTGCCTGAGATGCCTTGGAGGACTCAAGGTGCTTTAATGTACCAATTAGTCACGATGGGAAATTAGAAATACAAAATATTAGCTAATTTCGTTAATTAATTGCGTAACTAAAGACATTATTATACCAAAATGTATGGAAAATTACGAGGAATTTAATTATATAATAATTAATTCAAAATAATGAATAATAAATGAAGTATGAAGCAAATCGTGAACTATATTCTCCACCAAATCATGACGACATTATATGATAATCAAAGGGGGGTAGGGGAGTGGTGTGGGGGTATGGTGTTAGGGGAGGTAGGGGCATATGTGTGATGGAGGGGGTATGGGAAGAGTGGATGGGGGTAGGGGGGAGAGCAAGTCAACTCAGTAACCCCATTTATGGACTGCTATTCAAAGATAAATTTTGAGCCACATCTCTCTCTCTCTCTCTCTCTCTCTTTCACATACAAAGTCTCTCTCTCTCTCCCTCTCTCTCTCTCTCTCTCTCTCTCTCTCTCTCACACACACACATACTCACAGTCTCTCTCTCACACACATTAATCTCTCACACACACATTAATATCTCTCTGGCACACACACACGGTCCCTCTCTCACACACACACAGTCTCTCTCTCGCTCTCTTTCACACACACATAGTCTCTCTTTCATGAACACATTAATCTCTCTCTCTCTCTCTCTCTCTCTCTCTCTCTCTCTCTCTCACACACATATATTCTCCCTATCTCTTTCTCTCTCTCTCTCTCTCTCTCTCTCTCTCTCTCTCTCTCTCTCTCTCTCTTTCCTTTGTGCTTAAATAAATGAATATAAAATAATGTGTTTTAATTTTCTTAGTAAAAAAGATATATATAAATATTTATTAATCATCCCATGAAATAAATGGGTTTAATTTTCATTATTCCATGAAATAAATGGGTTTAATATAGATTATATCCCATGAAATAAATGGGTTTGAACCTGTAATTCCCTATATCTAGATAAAATTTCCCATAATTGTCATCACTTATAGAGAGAATATTGGCTCAAAATTAACCTTTGAATGGCAGTCCATAAACAGGGGTTGCTGAGTTGACCTCCCCCTCCCCCCTACCCCCCTAATACCCCCTACCCCCTACCACTCTGTCACTCCCCCCCTTCTCCCCCCCCCCCCTAATTCCATACCTCTAAGAATGGTTCACCAAGTTGATTCATTGATTCGAAGCTGTGGTGTTGGTTGTAGTAATACTGGACCAATTTGATTCCTCCAAACTATTTCATACAACAGCATTGATATCATTATATTTATTAATAATTAATTCTTTTTCCTGACATACTTTGGAGGAATCAAGATATTATAAAGGAACCCAGATTTCCATGGGGTAGTAATTGTGGAGCAAACTGATTGCTCCAAACTGTATTATTCCTGCATTAATTTGTGTTGCCTGAGATGCCTTGGAGGACTCAAGGTGCTTTAATGTACCAATTAGTCACGATGGGAAATTAGAAATACAAAAAAAATCGTTAATTAATTGTGTAATTAAATAAATAATTATACCAAAATGTAGGGAAAAGTACGGGGAATTTAATTATATAATAATTAATTCAAAATAATGAATAATAAATGAAGTATGAAGCAAATCGTGAACTATATTCTCCACCAAATCATGACGACATTATATGATAATCAAAGGGGGGTAGGGGAGTGGTGTGGGGGTATGGTGTTAGGGGAGGTAGGGGCATAGGTGTGAGGGAGGGGGTATGGGAAGAGTGGATGGGGGTAGGGGGGAGAGCAAGTCAACTCAGTAACCCCATTTATGGACTGCTATTCAAAGATAAATTTTGAGCCACAAATCTCTCTCTCTCTCTTTCTCTCCCCACAGTCTCTCTTTCACATACAAAGTCTCTCTCTCATTCTCTCTCTCTCTCACACACACACCCACACAGTCTCTCTCTCACACACATTAATCTCTCTCACTTACATTAATATCTCTCTGACACACACACACAGTCCCTCTCTCTCACACACAGTCTCTCTCTCGCTCTCTTTCACACACACATAGTCTCTCTTCCACACACAATATCTCACACACACATTAATCTCTTACACACACACACACATAGTCTCTCTTCCACGCACACACATAAATCTGACACACACACAGTCTCTTTCTCACATACACATTAATCTCTCTCTGACACACACATTAATCTCTCTCTGACACACACAGTTTCTCTCTCTCTCTCACACACACACAATCTCTCTCTCACACACACAGTCTCTCTTTCATACACACATTAATCTCTCTCTCTCTCTCTCTCTCTCTCTCTCTCACACACACACACACACTCACACATATTTTCTCTCTCTTTCTCTCTCTCTCTCTCTCTCTCTCTCTCTCTCTCTCTCTCTCTCTCTCTCTCTCACACACACACATGATAAGGAGACAAAAATCCCTGGGCATGGCAGTGCCAGTGTTGCCAGACGGCTCCCATGAAAATTGGCTAAAACAAGAGCAAAATTCGGCTAGAAACTGGCTATCTTCAATCATAAATGGCTAGAAAAATGGCTAACAGTATCACGCCCTTATTTTTGTAAATATATTCTTAAAAAAAATGTAGGCTACACTTTAAGGGCTAGTCTCTTTTATTACCTTTTAATTATTCAAGGTCTTGCATGATGTTTAATAATACATCGTCATCATTCTCTATTTCTGTGTAATTCACTAGATTGTCGGTACTTTCGGCTGGAGTTCCAAAATATCATTTGGAAAATTATATGTTACACAAGTTTCTGACATTCTCTGTAGGCCATAGCGTATGTGCAGTATTGCATTAATTATGTCAGTCTTCATCTTATTCCTCAACTTGCTCTTTATAAGATTCATTTGGCTAAATACTCTTTCGATTTCTGCATTTGAGTGGGGAAAACTAGGATCGTTAAAGCAACAGAGGAAAGTTCATGGTAAGGGTTTACGTTTGAAGCATCCTTATAACCATTGACTTCTGACCAAAATTTCAATGTTGCTGATTTCACGCCACTTAACTAATGTTATGTTTGACCACTGGAGCTCAATTTTTGTTATTTCGTCTCCACTAATACTCAGAGATTCCAATGGTAGAGCAATTGAGTTATTTACAACACGTAGAGTTTTTGAAACACTTAACAATGACATAGTTTTCAATACTTGTATATTGTCTGGGAGCCTGTACATGTATGATCACTGCAAACTCAAGTAATCGTAAAAGTACTCACAGACCTAACAAATTAATAGCATCTACCAAAGAATGAAAATGATAATAGACTATCAGGCAACCAATAATTTCGCAACTGTAGCCACAGTGGAAAAATCACAAACAAACATGAACGGTACCTGGTCAGTTAACGAAACCACCAACTACCGATACTCCCAGTTCCCTCAGTCCCCCCCTGACCCCAACTATATCTCACCCCTTATAAACTTAGTCCCCGTCATAGATAATTTGGACTTCTAATATAATGCTTAGTTTAAAAATGAAAATTGGCTAAAAATGGCTAAATATTGCGAGTTTCTGGCTATATTTTCGGCTATCGGCTAGATGCAATGTTTTCTGGCTAGATGTCTTCAAATTTGGCTAGATCTAGCCATGAAATGGCTAATCTGGCAACACTGCATGGCACCACCTGAGCTGAGGACCATATTCACAACATTTATCCTCCCCAAACTCACATATGCATCACCAGCCTGGTCATCATCCCTCATTCTCACACAAAAACGACAAATAGAAAGAGTTACAAAAAGAGCCTGCAAAATCATACTTGGCGACACATACACCAGCTACGAGCTTGCCCTGACCACCTTGGACCTGACCACCCTCTCCCACCACCACATGCACATCCTGAGACAGTTTGGGACTAAGCTCCTAACACACCCCAGACATCGACATCTGTTACCACCACTAAACCCACCTCCCAGATGCACCACAAGACACCACAACAAGATGAAACCTATCAGAGCAACCACAGACAGATATAAGAAAAGTGCCATACCAACCATAGTTAACATAATAAATAACTCCTAAGAAAAACACACTCACACACACACACACAAATAGAACAGGCCTACACTGCACCTCAATGTTAATCCCCCCTAATCCTAATCCTGACTTGACGCCACTACTCTCCCAAGACACGTACACATGTACTACTCTATTTATATATTTTTCTGTGATTTTCTATGTTCAGGAATCAATTTATTATTTATCTTTAATGTTTATAGATGTATCCATTCATTCATCCTCATATAATTATAATTTTAAATGTAATATGTATATTTTCAGCCAATCAGCTGCCATTAACCAATAAACCGTATATTATTATTATTATTATTATTTTACACGCACACACACACACACACACAGTAATATAAATCATCAACAATTTTATCTTAACCATACATCCTTACAAAAATAGTATTATAAAACTATTTTGAGATTATTTTAATACCTGTGTGTGCGTGTGTGTGTGTGGTGACTTTAGAACTGTCATTCACCCTCGTGTCTTAAAAAAAAGATTTAGCTCAATAAGGCCATCGCTCCTTTAGTGATCTCTAATTTTAAATTCCATAGTTGAAGACAGTGTGGTAGTCACTAGATTACATATTGGCCACACTCACTTTACTCACAAGTAATGTTGATTGGCAATGACGGCTTTCCCTCTACTGTGATGACTGTATCTGCAAGTTGGCCGTGTAACGTTATGAAATCCTAATCAATTTTGATGAGCACTAGTTAACATTTATATTTTTCCGTATTCTCCTAAACCTACTGTAATATCACACCAGACAAATTCCCTTCCTTCAATCATTACCGTTGTCGTTCCTAAAAATTGTGCTATTGAAAGCATGCCCCAAATTTTCATATGGAAGTTTGTGGGATATCAAAAGTAGTGTATTTAAGAATTGTGTAGTTTTATTTAATGAACATATTTGTACATTAGAATACCATATTTTATTCAATATTATTCTATGCACTTAAACTTTCAAAATAGCATTGATTTAAACACACTTGATTAATTATGGATTATAATTAATATAAATTATGTAGATAGCCACTATTATATTCTATTTGATAATATTTGGTGCGCGAAGAGCTGTATTATATATTGCCTTCTCCCCGCACAGTATGAAAGCTGCGCATATCTCTCCACAAACCAGCAGCAAGAACATCCCCTGAAGTGAGAGAGTGGAAAACATAATTAGCTAAAATATATTAATTGTTCATAACAGTTCATTCTTAGTGTGTATAATCGATCATGGTCCGTCATACAATAAGAGGTACAGTCACCTCCACTCCCGCTTTCACCAGTTCAGCGTTGCCATCGTATACACCAGGCATCGTGTGAGCTACCAGTTTCGACTCTCGCATCCAAAACACCTGCCATCAACCCTTACTCTTACTGGCAGGTGGTTCGGATGTGAGAGTCGGAACTGGTAGCTCACACGATGCCGAGTATATACGATGGCAACGCTGAACTGGTGAAAGCGGGAGTGGAGGAGACTGTACCTCTTATTGTATGACGGACCATGCTCTAGCAATCACTAGCTCTTTCAGTAGGTATTTATCAGTAAAGCAACATATAAGAAATCTCTTTCTCTTATCTTTTGATTCTGCAGGAAGTCACAATGAGAAAATATTGCACTACATGCTCTTTCAATAGCTATTATGTTTATGTTTCTGAAATATGTTATGTTTTCATTGTCACGAGTCACATTTGATTCATGACATATTAATCAATGTCGTAAGATTAGGGAATTTTACCAGGCGGCATTACATATTGGCCTCTGGGTTAGTTAGCTGTGTAGGAAAATTCCTTTGAGCTCCAGCCCTTAATACGTTCCCTTTCCACTCATTGTGTGAGTTAATATTGATTTGCAGGCACACAGGTAATCTCCTTATTTTCTCCTATGATTCGTGAAGTGATTAATTTACGTGATGTCAGTAATTTTGCATGTATAGCTAGTGTGTAAATGAGATAATATGAAGACTAAGTTAGTCAGTCATTAGATTCAAACAATTGGGTGTGGCGCCTCGAGTATCGATTCAGACAGTTGGTAATGTTGGGGGAGGAGCCAGCTAATGGTTGGGTAGACAATTTTTGAAACGGGAGAGATGAGAACTGGCTAGAGAAGACGCATAATCTTTTCTGAGTGATAGTACAGTACGTATATCCTCGTTTAATTATTGGTGCTATTTCAAGACCTCCTACTCAATTTACATTAATTAATAATCTATTTCAATCTAACACACGAGTCTTGATAATTACAGAGGTTTGTTGCAATCTCAGTAAATTTTCAATGTCCTTCACACCTTATCGTTTCACTCGTCGTACCTTACCTTACACGTCAATTGATTGTGTTCTATTCAACCAACAAGACAATGAATTGCAATCACGAACGTTGAAGATTATAACTAGTGGTGATACCGAATTATTAATTTTAGCTATGATTTGCAAAAGAGGTAGATGAGAGCTGATAGATTACGCGTGTTTACTGTACGATTGTGAAGTCAAGACTCTCGTTTCAAAAATTGTCTACCCAACCAGTAGCTGGCTCCTCCCCCAACATTATCAACTGTCTGAATCGATACTCTGAATCTAGAAAAAAAAAGAAAAGAATAAGATACTGATTATTATTAAATATTATTATGCTTACATAAACATTTAATAAATACAGACCTAGAAGAAACTTTAAATATATATTTATTTAATGTGACTAAATCTAGATTAGAGAATATAGAAAGAAATGTAGTCTACACAGAAAATATATATTTATATTACTATAGTTTAGATAGAGAGAGCGAGAGAAAAATATATATATATATATAGTCTAGATTAGAATTCTTTATTAGTCTATCAGAGATAGAAAGAAATTAGTTTATCAAAATAGATAATATATATTATAGTTATTGCTTATCAAATCTAGCAACAGAATAGATGGAAGAATTCTAGTCTACAGAAACAATATATTTGTCTTAAATATCTAGTCTAGATATTTTAGAAACATCTATTCTATCACTAGACTATTACAATATTATATAAAGCAATATAATATTTTATAATAATCAGTATCTTATTATTTCTATATAATTTATCTATCTCAATATATATATATATATATATATATATCCTGTATATGCACATTATCTTGAGGAGGTGGTGGCAGAGTGGATAGAGAGACGGACTGTGACTGTGAAGGACCACGGTTCGAATCCACCAGAAAACGTCTAGGTTTTTTAAAGGTGTACTGGCTATCAAAATATAATGTGTATGTGTGTAAGAGCCAGAGAATGTGTGTATCAAAAGACATCTAGTAGGACAGAAGAGAAGCTGTCTGGGGTGTGTGTGTGTGTGTGTGTGTGTATGTGTATGTGTAGCTCTCTCTCTCTGTCTGTGTGTGTGTCTTTCACTTCATGATTATATCGCATACAGATTTATATATTATATTCAAATAGTTTCATATATCAGATAGCTAAATATGTCAATAGTGTCTATCTAATTGGGGGTGGCATGGCAGAGTGGATAGAGAGTTGGACTGTGGTTGTGAAGGACCAAAGTTCGAATCCACCAGTAAACGTCTGGCATTTGTAAAGGTGTTGAAATGTGGGCTGTGTGTGTGTGTGGAGGGATGGAGAGAGAGAATGTGTGTGTGTATGTTGAGGGATGGAGAGAATATGTGTGTAGAGGGAGGGAAAAATATATATGTGTAAGAGTCAAAAGTATATTTGTGTGACAGAGTGAATATGTGTGTGTAAGAAAGAGAGAGGGAAAGAGATACACAGATATATATATCACTGTCTGAGGATGTAATACACGAAAGTACTTACTGTTCTGTCTCTTATTTCTCCTGTGGTTATTTTGCATGTATGGGAGTAGGGGTAGAAAGCCTGTCCCCCTATTCCCACACAAGGGAGAGCAGCTACACTGTCACTCACAGTATCTTGGCGACCATGTCTGGGGTATTTTCTCTTACACACACACATTCACTCTTTCACACATACATACTTCTGACTCTTACGCACATACGTTATTCCCTCCCTCCATACACAAACATTCTCTCCATCCCTGCCTCCACACACACTATCCACTCTGCCACGCCACCCCCAATTATATACACACTATTGACATATTTATTTATCTGATATATGAAACTATTTAATAAAATCTAAACGTTTGTATGCGATATAATCATGTAGAGACATTTTTTTTTTGTCTATATTTATATATATTTGACTCTTACACACACACATGCATGGATTCCCTCACTCACACAGATTCTCCTACTCTTACACGTACATTCATTCTGTCACTCTTTTACACACACATTCATTCTCCAACTCTTATAATTACACACACACATACATTCCCTCACTACACAGCTACACCTATTTCAACACCTTTAAAAAACCCAGGCGTTCCAGTGGATTCGAACTGTGGTCCTTCACAGTCACAGTCCATCACACTATCCACTCTGCCACCATCACCCACAAGTGCTTACAGACAATTGATGTATTTATCTATCTGTTATATGAAACTATTTAATATAATATAAATATTTGCGATATATATTGAAATATATATATATTGCGATATATATTGAAAGACACACACACCCAAGATGAGACAGTGTTGGTACCGTAGCTTCTCTTCTGTCTTACTTGATATTTTTTTGATACACACACATTATATTTTGATACGACACAGCTAGACCCAGGTCAACACCTTTAAAAATCCCAGACGTTTTCTGGTGGATTTGAACCCTGGTCCTTCACAGTCACAGTCCATCACTCTATCCACTCTGCCATCGCCACCCACAAGTGATTATAAGACGATTGATATATTTATCTATCTGTTTTATGAAACTAATATAATCTGAATGTTTGTATATATGTATTTCAATATAATCATGTAGAGAAATAATATTATATAGTATTAATTTCTTTTTTATCTATATAATAGATAGATATATCTATGTATCTGTAATTGTTATTTGTCTATGTATATATATATATATATATATATATATATATATATATATATATATATATATGAAATATAATTAATGTTATATACTGTATATGATATAATTATGTACAGAAATTATATATATACTATTGATTTAGTTATATCAATAGTTTATCTATGTATCTGAAAATATTTGTCTATATATATATGTTATAATGAATGTATGTAATATAATGTTATTATAATAGATATATGAATGTTTATAATATGTAGCAAAATTATTTATTTAAGTATTTGAAATTGTTATTTGTCTATATATCTAGCTAATATAATATATATATTCAATTTAATTATATATATAGTATTATTTATCTAATATATAAATATACATCTTAAATTGTTATTTGAATCAAATTCTGTATATCTATCTTAGACTGTTATATTAATATCATGAATGTTTGTATAATAATTATATGATATTGTATAACATTCTAGGCTTATTATTTCATATATTGATATCATGAATGTTTGTATAATAATTATATGATATTGTATAACATTCTAGGCTTATTATTTCATATATTGATATCAATTTTTTTCTCTAACATATTATATAATTCTGTTATATATATATCAATCTATCTCTGAAATGTTCGTATATAAATCAGATAAAATTGTATCTATGATTGATATAATTGGATCTGATCTATTGTGGAAGAGGCTGGCATCCTCCACAAATTGTGAATTTTATTATATTTATCGCTTCTTGTATAGATAGTTCAATGTTTTTTTATTTTGATTCTTTTATAAATTTTACTTAAATTAATCAGTATTTTTTTAGTAAAAATGTTATTTTGTTGTTGATATTTCCTTTTAATCATGCTGCTTCTCCCATTTGGGGTAATGAAGCCTGACTAATGTGTGTATATATTTTATTAATGTTATTGATGACCATATTTTAGAATCCCTAGAATTTAATATTAAGTTGGGCGGTATGTGAGCCTAGCTATTGCGTCACCAGATGCAAAGTGGCATCTAGTAATCAATCAATCAATTCTTCGAAACAGGTTGGATCAGAGCAAACTTTCAGCAATAAGGAAAAGTGTTAGATTATAGACAAAGAACAGTTTGCCTAGGCAGGGTGTCAGCACCGAAGCACAGTTCTTGAAAACAACAGGGGGAATCCCATGAGGCCACTACGCCTTCTAAATTTGAATGTCATTGAATGCTTCCTCTGAAGAGATTCTGATGACAGGCATTAGTCAATCAGAGGGGGACAGAGTCGGAGGAATAAATGTAAATATGGCATAAAGGAAACATCCGATAAGTCCTTTATAATAATAGTTATTTTTTTCTCACATTTCATTAAATAGAATATAATTATATTACCCATATATTGGCCATGGAGAGAGATGTCGTCACAAGTATTTTTTTGGATTGGTTCCTGCACTGCGTTGAATTAGGAATGTTCTGCATCCAGTAAAGGAATAGCCCTGACTCTGTCAGTGTCATGACCCTTTGGAAAAAACTCATTAGTATACATATCTTATTTAAAGTTTTACAGGCTTTTCACTTATCCATTGTTAATGACTAAATTATGAATATTTTGTAACAGTTTGAATACAAAAAATTAATGCTTATTTTCAGATAAACCCAACAGGAAAAGTATCGAACAAAAGTGTCAGATTAACTAAAAGATTCCAAGATTTTTACATGTCTATTTCATTATGCAATGTAATGATATAGTGTGTTACTACAATGTAATCATAATTTTTTTTTTTTAAGCATTTTATTTCAATCTGCATGAGAGAATCTTAGTTACTTAGTTTGTCAAAATTATATCCGGAAAAAAAATAAAATTATATATATATATATATATATATATATATATATATATATATATATATATATATATATATATATATATATATATATATATATATATATATATATATATATATATATATATATATATATATATATATATATATATATATATATATATATATATATATATATATATATATATGCCTATATATATATATATATATATATATATATATATATATATACTGTATGGGATACATATAATATAATATTATTTAAAGTGTAGAGTACAGCATTATTGATAAAAACAGTATTATTTGTTGATCAAAGCAACACTTCACATGAATATTATTATTGAAAATATATATGAATATGGTCCTCAAGAAACAGTAGAAATGGTACTTCATTCTCCAGAAACTAGTGTGGTATTATGTTTAGTACAATATTATTGTTTAAAAAATTTGAATTGTACACATCACACAGTAAAAATTCCAAACGATGTATAAAGGCATATCAAGTTAATGCTCGTAAATAAAATTACATTTCCAGATCAATTATTGTATATATTGTATTATAATAATATTTTTTTATATTATGAATGATTATGATTATACAGTTTAGAAATACTACTTTCATGTTAACCTACAGTATATATAATGCAACATAAATTATCTGTTTTTCCCAACACTAGACCCAAACAATAAAATATAGCTTCTCAGCATTACTACAACGATATATACAATTACCTTTTATTGAAACCATCTATTAGTGGGTTGCTCTTTTGACTCAGTAGTGCTATGGAGAAAGGCAGCATTTTTTCCCTTGAAACATAGAAATTGCACTGGCCTGTTAAGAGAAAATATATATTTATATATATTTTGGTATGACGTAAAATGACGTAACTCGACGTAAATATTACGTTAAAATACCAAATATTCTATTTATTGGTTAAAACCATAAAGAAGAACATAATGGATTATGTGATAGTGTCAAAGATTGCTCTACAGTGTTAGTTGGAAGTTAAATTAATGGGGGGGTGGATATTTCGGACCATTTCCTGTAGAAGTGTAGAGGATAGGTTAATAGTGGATTTAGGATTGGTGTTAAGAAATAGAGAAGGAGTAAAGAAGGCTTTAAATGTGAGTGAGTTGAGGAAGAAAGAGAAGATGTTGGAGTATCAAGAGGAGATTGCAAGAAATTGGAATTGAAGTAAGGAAGAGGGAGACAAATGAAGTAGAGGAGGAAATGTTTAAAAGGGCAGTAGTAGAATGTATGGAGAAGGTTTGTGGTTGGAGACGAGTTGGGGGTGGTTTGACGAAGGGTAGTGAATGGTGGTGTGAGGACGTTAACCCTTAGAGACCGGCTGCCGTGATAGACCGTCATAGCTATTTAGCGCCATTTACGGATATGTAGGGCTGGTTTTTCTTGTCAGCAGGCTAGAAAACACACTCACAATATCGATCCGCTATCCACTCAGTTGATTCTGGGTTGCCACGATGGGTGGGCTATTTTTAAGTATTTGCCCTAGTCCGAATATGTGTTCTAACGATCGTAAGACAATACCGTAGTGAATATATGTACGTGACAGTGACACTATGATATTCCTACAAGGTTACAAATTATTATTTAGTGTATAGATCATGACACACGATACATAATGGTAGTAATAAAAAAGTAACACTACAAACACGCCCAGGCAAGGGAGAGTGATGGTAAATATACGTGTTTCCTACGGTACAAATCAGTTTGTTTATAATTTTCTAAGTGACAGTTACACGATGATATATTCCTACAAGTGTTCATACTATTTTTAGTGTTGTACTCATGACATACAATACATAATAGTAGTAATACGAGTGAGTTGACAAGGGAGTTACGCGGGAAACTAAACATTTAGCCAGAGTGAAGTCAATCTCGTGCGTACACACAGACACACTGCTGTCTCGCGCGCAAACATGGTCCACTTCAACTCGCCATATCTCCACAACTATTCATCGTACAGCCCTCCCGATGGTACCATTGGAAAGGGGAAGAGTTGAAGGTATTTAAGAAACAATATTGAAGTTAGTACACTATATAGGTTAAGAGTGAGAGCATTGTGAATATAGGGGAAATCGAGGAATTTTGACGCTAGCAGCAGGGTAGAAATGGTGAGGCAGGGAGAAGTGGGGGTGGGTGCCAGGCTGCAGGGGTTAAGGCAGCTATAGTGAAAAAAAGGCGAGCGTTTGAAGTATGGTTACAGAGTAAAGATAAAAAATAGAACAAGGAGAGCTGTACGGTGGGATGATAGGTGGGGAGTAAAGTTAACAGAAAATTTTCAGGAAAATAAAAAAATATTCTGGAAGAAAGTCAAGAGGATAAGGAAATGGACATCAGGGAAAGAGGAAAGAATGAAAGCAGAAGATGGTATCATACTGGTTGAGAAAAAGGCAGTTGAGAAGAGATGGGCTAAGTATATTGAATTTTGATGAGGAGAGAGAAGCTGAGATTGTTGTGTTTGGAAGGGGAAATGGAATAAACAGGCTGGAGGGATTAAATGATGCGCCGATAAAAAAGAAGGAGGTGGAGGAGGCAATAATAGTGATGAATACAGGGAAAACTTCAGGTTTGGATGGATGCGCTGTAGAATGTCAGAAATATGGTGAAACATGTATGATGGAGTGGTTAGTAAGGTTGTTGATGGTGTGTTTTGACAGTGTTAAGGTCCCAATAGATTGGGTGAGTACTTGTGTAGAACCTCTATATAAGGGAAAATTTGATAGATACCAATGTTCGAGTTCGATGGGTATAATCCTGTTAAGTGTAGTTTATGGGAAGGTGGAGATAAGAAGAGTCAGAGAGGGTACGGAGACTGTGATTGGTGAAGAGCAAGGTGGCTTTAGGAGAGGAAGAGTTTTAAAAAGCATTTAGAGAAAAGTACAAAAGTTGTATGGCATTTATGGATCTCGAGAAAGCACATGATATAATTGATAAAAATGGATTGTGGACGATTTTGTAGTTGTACGGGCTGGGTTGGGGGGAATTATTGGGAGGGGTGAAAAGTTTCTATGTGAACAGTAGAGCATGTGTTAGAGTGGAAAGTAGCGTGAGTGAATGGTTCCCAGTAAAGGTGGGAGCCGTGGGACTTCGCCAAGGCTGTGTGATGTCGCCATCGTTGTTCAATATATATATATATATATATATATATATGGACGGTGTGGTAAAAAGAGGTAAATGCTAAGGTGATTGAGAGAGGACAGAGTCTGGTGGACAGCAGAGATAGAGAGTTGAGCCTAAACCAATTACTGTTTGCTGTTGATACGGAGTTAGTGGCAGAGTCAGAAAAGGAACTGAGTATGTTAGTGCAGGAGTTTGGACGGGTGTGCAGAAGGAAGAAACTGAGAGTAAACGTGTCAAAGAGCAAAGTAATGAGATGTAGGAGAGGAGCAGAGGATAAAAGGATGAATATAATGTTAGATGGTGAATATTGGAGGAGGTGGAGTGCTTTAAGTATTTAGGGTCAAAGGTGACGGTGGATAACAAAATAGAGACAGAGGTAAATGTAAAGTAAACGAGGAAGGAAAGGTGTTAGGAGGAATGAATAAGATGTTTGGCTTAAGTCACTTAGAATGAATGTAAAGAGGAAGTTGTACGAAGGGGTAGCAGTGCCTACTGCACTGTATGGAGTGGAAACATGGACTATGGGAGAAAATGAGAAGAGAAGGTTGAATGTAGTAGAGATGACATGTCTGAGAAGCATGTGTGGTGTGACTCGAATGGACAGAGTCAGGAATGAGGAAGTGAGGAGAAGGACAGATGTCGTGAGAGAGTTACCAGGCCGTACAGAGCAGAATGTGTTAAAATTGTTTGGATATGTGCAGAGAATGGGGAAGAATAAAATATTAAAGAGGATAGGGAGCTAAAATGTGGGAGATGTAAGGACGAGAGGAAAGTCACAGAGGATATGGACGGACACCGTGAAAGGAGCTCTGAGTGGAAGAGGTATACCTCTGGGGCAAGGTAGAGTGATTGCGCGTGACAGAAACGATTGGAGGATGTTGGTGAAAGCTTGAAGAGTGGACGCAGCTGGCTGGCTGAATGCTGGAGGGGGAGTTTGCCCTGTAGTAAAGTGGCAAGGTTAACCAGCTTTTGCTTTTGGGCCTTGCTATGGATGCAAACATAACTGTATCCCTTTTAGTCCCACAAGGAGATGCGGTTTAGCGGTGGGGGGCTTCCTCCTCCAACAGGGATCGGGGTGTTGAGATGTGGAGTGTGTGTGTGAGTAGGGGTGTGGGGTGAAGTCTATGCTTGGGCATTTTGTTTTGGAGGGTGTGCGACGTGACGTGACGCGAGAGAGAGAGAGAGAGATACTATATGATGCTACAGTCTGTTCAAAACTTGTGTTCCGCTGGCCTCTTATGCTTAGATAGATAGATAGATAGACAGATAAGAGATAGATAGAAATAGAGACAGATAGAGATAGATAGAAAGATATAGATAGAAATAGATATAGATATAAAGATATAGATAGAAATAGAGACAGATAGATTGAGGAAAATGGAACACAAATTTTGAACAGAGTAAATCCCAACACTCGTGGTAACATTTGCCACTAAATGCCATAAAGATAGGTTATATAATTTGATAAATGTTGTTATATACAGAAAGTCGTGTAATTAATAAGAGTTAAAAATAAAAAGGGATAATAATGTTATTAATATTAACTATATAAAACACTGACAATTAACATACTTCACAAACCGTCAATATTAATTACTGATGTTAGAGATAATAATGAAGGCAGAATGAAAGGTATATTTGTAATCAGATAATGACGACCATGCAGGTTAATTAAAAATATTGCTAGTTGGCATTGCTAAGGACAGAGAAATTTTGAGAACTTTATCAAGAATATTCTCTAGATCTCTAGGGTGCGTTCGATGAATAAAATAGCCACACATATCACGATTCAGTATGCCAGGGGGTCTGCAGTGGTCTATTAACCCCTGCAGACCGGGAGGGGTGGACCTTGCCTCCACATTTCTACCCTGCCGCTAGCGTCAAAATTCCTCGATTTGCCCTATATTCACAACGCTCACACTCTTAACCTATATAGTGTACTGACTTCAAAATTATTCCATCCTTACCTTCAACTCTTCCTCTTTCCAATGGTACCATCGGGAGGGCAGTACGATGAATAGTTGTGGAGAGAGGACGAGTTGAAGTGAACCATGTTTGCGCGCGAGACAGCGGTGTGTCTGTGTGTAAGCGTGAGTGCGGTGTGACTGCGGCATGGGTGTTCAGTTTCCCGCCTAAGTCCCTTGTCAATTCACTCGTATTACTACTATTATGTATCGTATGTCATGATTTCAACACTAAAAATGGTATGAACACTTGTAGGAATATATCATCGTGTAACTGTCACTTAGAAAATGATAAACAAACCGACTTGTACCGTAGGAAACACGTATATTTACGATCAATTGTGCCTGTATGGGTGTGTTTTGTGGTGTTATTTTCTTATTACTACCCCATTATATATCGTGTGTCATGATCTATACACTAAATAATAATTTCTAACCTTGTAGGAATATCATGGTGTCACTCACGTACATATATTCACTACAGTATTGTCTTACGAACGTTAGAGCACAAATTCGGACAAGGGCAATTACTTAAAAATCGCCCAGCCATCGTGGCATCCCAGAATCGACTGAGTGGGTAGCGGATCGATATTGTGAGTGTATTTTCTCGCCCAACGACAAGAAAAACTAGCCGTACAGAGCGCGAAATAGCGCTAAATCGCTGTGACGGTAGGTGCAGTTGCCCGGTTCCTTACGTAAGACGGTCTATCACGTCAACCGGTCTTTAGGGGTTAAGGGACCCTGTGTTGTAGTCAGAAAATTGGAGATATACGAGTCCTTCAAACTTTGCCACGAAACACCATCTATATAGAAAGAACCTGTTTCGTGGCATAGTAAGGAGGAATCAGAATCCACCAATTCTCAAACACGATCACAGGGTCTTAAGGGGCAATCCAATATATTTGCATGAGTATGCAAGAATTTTTTTTTAAATGGATGGAGGAGAAAAAATAATAATGAAAACAAAGTACATATAAATGCATATTGACATCCTTCATTCATATAATGTTTTTAACCGTTAGATTTAAGTGACTGAGGATTAAAAATTGGCGGAAGCAGTTTTGAGGAAGTGCATTCCATAATAATGTGGTTCTGGGAATAAATTATTTCTGAAAAGCAGTCGTTCTACAATGGGGAGGAGAGACTGCAAAGTCATGGGCTCTAGCAGCTGACTTGGTACCATGGGGGAAAGATAAGATGAAGTGGCACGATTAGGGCAAGCTTATCCTAACATATGCCATGATAATATCTATAAAATAAGGGAAGAGATGCAACATTTATTCGAATGTGTAATTTGTGATTAGCGAGGTACTGATAATTCGTACAGCTTTATTTCAAATGTTATCTAATTGCCTAACTGCCACCTCCCCACATCCACTCCATAATGGCAGGTAGTATTCAATCTGAGAACGAACAAGACTATTATTACAGCTAACTACTCGTCAGTGGAAAAAAAAAACAGGAACCGCCTCGAAGTGGTGGGGAGGGCTTGCGTATCTCTGAGACCTGGCGAGCTAGACTAGAGGTAGCTTCGGCCACTGCTCTGACCCGAATTTTGCCCCGAGGGCTTCCTATGCTATAAAGATAGCAAGTGAGAGACCAGATTAAATGGTTCCCATGCAATAGGCTGCCAGTACGAGCCAACAGTGCTGCTCCCATTTATCTTTTTCTCATTTTCTTCTGTTTCTCACCCTTCCCATTTTTTCAATTTATCTTTTTCTCCTACTACTTTTCCTTCTCTCTCTCTTCCCCTCTTTCTCCTATTTCTCCTTCACCTCTCCCCCTTCCTTCCTCCTCCTCCTCTCTTTCTCTTCCTCCTACTCTCCCTTCACCTCTTTCTCCAATTTCCCTCACTATCCCTTCCTCCTCCTCCTTTCTCTCCTCCATCATCCTGCCTACTTTCTTAACCCTCTCCATCTCCCACCCCATCTCACCCTCCCTCCAATCCTTCCCTCCCTCTTTAACCCCGCCCACTTTCTTAAAGCTGCGTGCGCCGCTCCACCACTGACATACGGGACGCAGCAAACCAAACTGCTAGGTCGTCAACATACAGTTGGCTCCACTCCCGCGTTGACCACTGCGCGTTGCCAATGTTGAGCCACCCAGATATTCGAATCCCGAACGAAGCAAAACACTCATGACCTCCATCTCCCCAACTCAGTCGTCCCTCCCTCCATCTCACTCGGTCATGAGTGCTTCGCTTCGTTTGGGATTCGAATATCTGGGTGGCTCAACATTGGCAACGCGCAGTGGTCAACGCGGGAGTGGAGTCAACTGTACATCGAGTTGGCTATACCGTCCGGAAGGGATGAGGCAATGGCATTAATTGCTACTACAAACAATGTGACACTGAGGACACTTCCCTGAGGGACGCCCTCCTCCTGTGCAACAGATGCTGAGACAGCTGTACCAAACCTTAAGCCAGGGACACACTTAGCCGAATTGCTTCCGAATTCATCCCGAAATGACTTCGGTTTGGTTTCGGGCATGTTCGGTGAACTTTTTCAAGGTCAGGTTTTCGTCGGTATGTTTTCGGTATGCATTCGAAACGCACTCTGGAATGCATACCGAATAGTTTCCGATTGCAAACCGAGAGTGTTCCGAATTGAAACCGAAGTTTGAAATTTAGAATTTAACGTTTTTATCTCGTTCCGAAATTAAACCGAATAGCAACAGAATGCAAACAGATGCCATACCGAATGCATACCGAAGTGATCCCGAATGCATACCGAATTTTGACAGCTCTAACAGCCAGAATTCAAACTGAATACAAACCGAATGCAAACAGATGCCATACCGAATGTTCCGAAGTCTTTCCGAATAGTTTTCGAATATATCCCGATCTCTGCCCGAGTTTTTGCCCATCCCGAATTGGTTCCGAGAGTCTCGTGCAACACCAAACATTCGAGAAAAATTCCGATTAAGTCCCGAATTTTTGCAAATGGCCCCGAACTATTCCCGAACACCCCGAATGATTACCCGAATGATTTACGAATACAAACCGAACACACTTCGAGATGCACTAGGCCTCAAGTTCGGCTAGGTGTGACCCTAGTATTACAGAAAAACTGCGACCACTGAGAAACTCTTTAATTAAGAAAGCATGGAAGGCGACCTCGCAGGCCATATACATGGAGCTGCTGCAGGATGCCATTTTGTCATGTAGTGTCATACGCTTTCTCTAAATAAAAAAATACACAAATAAGTCCCAGTTGGGCTATTAAAATGTGTCACATCTCCCGTATTTAAAACCTCTAATCCTTCATCCTCAATAAGAGAAGCCAACAAAATACCCCTGGGGTTGACCGAACTGTCACCCCACAGATGATGACGACCATTAAAATCACCCAATAAAATAAAATAGCAGGGTGCTAAAGTGCTTTGTTTGGTCAGTGATGTTGTATTGTTGTGAGACCTGGACAATCGGCAAGGCGATGAAGAGACGAATCGAAGCTGCAGAGATGTGGTTTTGGAGAAGAATGAGGCGGATACCTTGGACGGCCAGAGTGACGAATGAAGCGGTGTTACAAAGGGTGAGAGAGGGGAGACAGTTGATGACGATAATTAGAAGGAGGCAGCTAAAATATGTTGGACACGTATTACGAGAGAATGTAGTGGAGAGGGATTGTTTGATGGGCATGGTGGAGGGAGGAAGATCGAGAGGGCGTCAAAGGATGAAGTACATGGAGAGTTTAAGGATTGACACGGACATCGTAAGCATCAGGCAGGTGGTGCGGATGGCGGAGGACAGGACTGAGTGGCGTTCCATTATCGCCTACGTCAACATTGACACGGCACTTCGGTAAGGTAAGGCTGCTTTGGCAGCAGCATTTGTATTAAAGGTAATATAACACCGATTAGACCTACAATCACAGTCATAAGTGATTCGGATACGAATCCGAAACATTTAAAAATGGAGTGGATAGCGCCATACAAAAGTGATGCCTGTACATTTGTTATCATTAATGTGTCACAACAACTAACATGGTTTTCTGACACAACATCTGACCTGTTGGGTCTATTCGTATTGCAGCTTTCTGCACATTGGAGCTTTAAATTATCCACGGGGCCACTCGTTTTAAAAAGCAGCCCCAATGGCTCGAAAGTTTGCCCACGATGGTGCTGAGACCCCCTTCACCAACATCTCCCGGCCCAGACACCCAACCATCCAACATAGGACGGCCCCTAGAAGGCAGTACCTCTGGAGGGCAGCACTGGTGGCCCGTACTGGCAGCCTATTGCATGGGAACCATTTAGTCTGGTCTCTCACTGGCGACCTTACTAGCATGGAAAACCCTCTCTCCCCAAAATCGGGTGCAGAGCAGGGGCCAAAGCCCCCTCTAGCCTAGCTCTCCAGGTCTTAGAGACACGCAAGCCCCCCACCCACCTCGTCAAGGCAATTCCTGTTAGGGGGGAAGTTAGAGTAAGGTCTGGAACGGAGTCTAGTTGATGTTGAAAAGTTGAAATCTGTTGGAAAAGCAGAGTTTCTATAGAGTTTCTATATGATGAGTGATTGGGTGAAAGTGTGTAGTAAAGTTTAATTAAGGCAAATATTTTGAGCTTTTATGTCAAAGTTGGAAACGACTGTAGTTAGAAGAAGAGTTATTGAATATTCCCCTAAATATAATATTCCAGTAATGTGTGTGAGGGTGAGGGTATTGTGGAAGAGTGGATTTGATAAAGTAAAAGAGAAGGAGGGTGAGGATTCGAAGAATGTGGGGTGTTACAGGGGTTTCAGCCCTGTTTCCCTAAGGTTGTTAAAGTCCTGGAAGAAAGATGATGATTAGTATTGTGTGCTTGATTGGCTGTGGTGTCTGGCATTTTGTTTGTTTATTTTAGGTGTTTTGAGGGTTGAGGCGTGTCCTGCACTGGTCATCAGGGGTGCTGGGAGGACCCCAAACATTGTTTACGAGAACCTGCGGCTCGAGTCCCCTTGTGTTCACTACAGCTTGAGTGGCTGTACTGGGGATGCAGAGGTATTATCCGCTAAAAAAATCACCGTCCTCACTCACTACTCTGAAGAAGCACCAAGAGGCGGCGGCGGCGGCGGCGGCGGTGACGAGACGACGACGACGAAGACGATAATAATATATATTTAAAAAAAATAAATAATAATAATTAATAAAAAATATATATATATTTAAAAAAAAATAATAATGATTATTTAAAAAATAAAAAAAATAAAATTATTAATTAAAAAAAAAATAGTTAATTGGCGGCGGCGGCGGCGGCAGCGGCGGAGGGGGCGGCGGACACGACGACGACGACGACGATAATAATAAAAAAAATATAAAAAGAACAAAAATAAAAAAAATAATTATTAAAAATATATAAAAAATAATAAATATTATTTTTTATTTTTTTTTAATTAGCGGCGAAGGCGGCGGCGGGGGCGGTGACGACGATAATAATAAAAATATATATATATATTATAAAAAAAAATTATATATAAAAAAAAAAAAAAAATTATTAATAAAAAATAAATAAAAAATAGTTAATAAGCGGCGGCGGCTGCGGCGGCGGAGGCGGGGGTGACGGCGGCGGCAGCGGCGGCGGCGGCGGCGGCAGCGACGACGACGACGACGATAATAATAATAATAAAAAAAAAAAATAATAATAATTATTATTATTATTAAAAAAAAAAAAAAAAAAAATTATTAATTAAAAAAAATAATAATAATTAGCGGCGGCGGCGGCGACGACGACGACGATGATAATTAATAAAAACTATATATATATTTAAAAAAATAAATAATAATAATTAATAAAAAATATATATATATTTAAAATATATATATATATATATATATATATATATATATATATATATATTTAAAAAATTAAAAACATAAAATTATTAATCACAAATTACAAATTCTACCTACAACATGGCATATGGTGATACCCTTAGACTACTGCCTATGGAAGGCAAACCATCTTAAGAAAAAGAGAATATGCAGAGAAGAAGCTTTACAGTTGGCTCCACTCTCGCGTTTCTCCCCTGTCGTTGCCAATGTTAGGCCAGTCATAAATTCGAATCCCGATTCACAAATTAAAATGTTCACATAATGCATATAATTCACTCTAAGGATATGAATTTTTCGATTTTTTTTAACTTGTGGTTCGGGATTAGAATTTCTGACTGGCCCAACATTGGCAACGCGAGGGGAGAAACGCGGGAGTGGAGCCAACTGTACAATAATAAAACTGTCATAAATTTTAATATATATATATATATATACATATATATATATATATATATATATATATATATATATATATATATATATATATATATATATATATATATATATATATATATATATATATATATATATATATATATTGTAGTGCAGTTGATGATGTAACAGAACCACGTACAATACCTCTACTTCTGTGACATAAGAATCATGAGCGAAACTGCACTTTTATATTGTTGCATGAGTGTGTGTGTGTGTGTGTGTGTCGAGGAGGGGATTCCCACCTATAAGAGAGTTGGTTTCCTCCTTTATTGGGTTGGGGTTTCCACCCAGTATACGAGTTAAACAAAGGGATTCCACTAGATGGAATAGTTTGAGAACCATTGCAGTAGGCAACACATAGACACATGTGTAAAAGTAAGTCTTCTATCTAACACAAATATCATATTAATGTACAGTCTCCTCCACTCCCGCTTTCACCAGTTCAGAGTTGCCAACGTATACACCAGGCATCGTGTGAGCTACCAGTTCCGAATCTCGCATCCGAAACACCTGCCATCAACCCTTACTCTTACTGGCAGATGTTTCGGATGCAAGAGTCGGAACTGGTAGCTCACACGTTGGCAACGCTGAACTGGTGAAAGTGGGAGTGGAGGAGACTGTATGTGTGTGTGTGTATTGATGGATGTCAATTGCCACAGTTATGTCTAACAACGGTAATGACATTTCTTTCATGATTGGACTTGACACTACGTGGCAAATTTACATACCTGTGTTTGAGAAGTCATTGGTCATGAGATTTCTAACGTTCATGTCCACGTCAACAAGAACATGCCCCCCTGGCTTAACCAGAGTGTGGAGGCTTTCCGGGAATTGGGACTGAGTGTGAAACTTGAGTCGATTCCCATCTTCCAACTTCGACACCTCTCGGTAGATGCCCGACTTCACAGACTATGAAAGTACAACATTTGGCTGTAGCTGATGTGAGGTGCTGTATACGGAAGAAGATCCATTCCACACCCACCCATAAAAATCATTTGACAACTCTGCACCCATATTATTTCATAATGAAGTAGGTCTCTATCTAGCAACATTTGCGTGGAAATGACCTCCAGTCACCACACATGGTATCGGAGCTCTAGTTTGTTTTGTTTTTATTAAATCCAATTCTGTGTTAGGTTAGGTGGATTCCAAATATGTAAGTTATGATTAATGAAGTAAAATGAAAATTTAGGGAATAATTCATGAACAAAGGAACACACAGAAAGTACCATTTTATAGTAGATAACAAGACGAATGGAATATATTATGCAATATTTGTATCAAATATTGTAAGTAACGCATTTACCAATAATTCCATATTATTTCACATAATTAAAGAAGAAATTTGGTACAGCAAAAATAGTACAGCAACTGTTAACTAGCATAATAACTACCAATTTTAAAAAGCCCTATTGTAAACGTATATAAAGAGTTATAAGCCAAAAACAACAAAAGTTCGTTTAAAATGAACACTTAGTAAACCTTGAAAGATGGTGATTGTTGTGAGCATGAAGACGCAAGATCACAGACACGTCGAGAAACGGTACTTAGTAATAATGTCAGCAGTAAAGAGACCGTGTGTATGAGACATGTGGAAAGGTGTTGGAGATTAATTATATATCTATAGTGACATCACAGTAATCATAATCCTACCAAAGTTATAATGAAATTGCCGATAGAGAAAGGAGTCAGATAAGGTGATATAATCTTGTCACAACTGTTCATTGTTTACTCAAATAATATATATATATAATTTTGAATTGGAGGTGAAATAAAATATTATTTAATAGATCATTGGATTGAGGATGATTTTGGATTTTCTTACTTGTGTTTGGCAGGTGAGGACAATGAGTCTTCATCTTTGTTAATACAGAATATAAAGGAAGAATAAATTGAAGAAAATTTTATAAATAATTATATTTACGGATGGAGTGAATATATACAACGTATTAAAGCGAGACGTAAAGTCAGTCTCTTTTACCAGATTTACAGTAACATAAAAGGTATACACCTGGATTATTATGGAATATAGGACATACCAGATTGTTGAACATACTGACCACTATAAAAAAGATAAAATAAACTTAGATAGGACATTGTGTGCTCAGAACTGATAGAGAAAATACTGTGATTGATTGATTAATAGATAGACCTAGATACCTACCCAAGAAAGGAAAGAGAAACCAGTGTAGTGATAGATACCAATACCATATATATATATATACATAAAGCCGAAATTCTGTGTGCGTGTGTGTCCTCTATGCACGCCAAGATCCTTCGTCCTAGAGTGAAAATTTTTACATGGGTGTGATCGCTAATACTTGGGGAGTGTTTTGGACCTAAAAAAAAATGTTTTTCATGTTTTTCAAAAAATGTTAATGTTTTGAGGAGGATTCGAACCCCTGGATTAGTGACACGCACAAACTCTCTCTCTCTCTCTCTCTCTCTCTCCTTCACAGGCTCTCTCTCTCTATCTCTATTTTTAATTTCAGAGAGAGAGAGAGAGGGTGTGTGTGTGTGAGAGAGAGAGGTAATACTGGGTTTGGTTATATTTGTGTGTGAGAGAGAGATAGTGTGTGTGTGTGTGTGTGTGGGAGAGAAAGAGTGAAAAATAAATATAGTGTGTGTGAGAGGTAGAGATAGATAGATAGCTAGACTGTGAGAGAGAGATAGAGAGAGAGACTGTGTGTGAGAGATAGGTAGATAGATAGATTGTGAAAGAGAGAGAGAGACTGTATGAGAGAGATAGACTATATATGCGGGAATAAGGGACAGGCTTGGGGTGGGGGGGTTTGCGGGGTGCTGGAATAGGGGACAGGCTGGGGGGGGGGTAAAAAGCCTGTCCCCTACCGTCACACACCCCAAGCATGCCCCATACACACACATACACAGACATACAAACACACACATCCCTACCATACACACACACACACAAACACACACATACACTAGGTAAGGTAAGGCTTGGGGTGGGGGGGTTGGGGGGTGCGGGAATAGGTGGTGGTGGTAGTAGTGGAGGTAGTAGTGGTTGATGTAGTGGTGAACCTGTCCTATTCCTGTGTTACATTGGAGAGATAGAGAGAGAGAGAGACTGTGTGTGAGAAATAGAGCGAGAATAGGGGACAGGCTTGGGGTGGGGGGGTTTGGAGGGTGCTGGAATAGGGGACAGGCTGGGAGGGGTAAAAAGCCTGTCCCCTACCGCCACACACCCCAAGCATGCCCCATATTCCCGCACCTCTCTAACCCCCCCCCCAAGCCTGTCCCCCTACTCGCGCACCCCCCCATCCCCCCTATCGTAAACAACACACACTAGGGTACACACACACATACAGTACATACACACACACACACACACACACACCGTACACACACACACACATACACGCACACATACACACACATACACATACCCCTACCGTACACACACACACACACAAGGTAAGGTAAGGCTTGGGGTGGGGGGTTTGGGGGGTGCGGGAATAGGTGGTGGTGGTAGTAGTGGAGGTGGTAGTGGTTGATGTAGTGGTAGTGGTAGTGGTGGTAGTAGTGGTGATGGTAGTAGTGGTAGTAGTAGTGGTAGTGGTTGATGTAGTAGTTGTAGTGGAGGTGGTAGTAGTTGATGTAGTAGTGGTGGTAGTGGAGTTTGTATTTGTTACATATCAGTGTTGTATTATTATATTGTTTATTTAGAACTCTGCGATCGTGTATGAAAATTCCACCGCCCGAAGGGCGGTGGATGTGCGGCTGCAGGCCGCTAGCCCTCCGCAGGAGCTAGCGGCTCTTAGCCGCCCGGAGGGCGGCGGAGCCAGCTAGTATATATATATATATATATATATATATATATATATATATATATATATATATATATATATATATATATATATATAAGAAATTCAATATTACCCTGAGGTACTGCTCATTGGCAGAATTCTTCTGCCAAATCATGGTAATGGCAGGATCGTCCAAAACATCCCTGAGACTCTGGTAGGGCTGCGGAATGTGCTTCACGGCCAAGAGAGAAATAAGGTTGCCTGCATAACTCCTCATCAATACCAGCGTCGTCATCATCCACATGCCCAGCACTGCATGCTCCCCATACCAGTATGCATCGTACTTCATGTTGGTAGCTGAGAGAGAGACAGAAAGAGAGAGTATGCAGGTCTATCATACCTGGTACCCAATAATGACCTTTATTTCCAACTACTGATGCTGGATTTCGTTTGTTTTGAAATAAAAAGGGCACTTTCTGAGTGTTTGCACACATATTACTCTCTTAACTTTAATTTTATTTGATCCTAGCCTGCATTTTTGGATTCTTTATGACCCAGCGAAAAGTTTCATACCAAAATATCCGAACTCCGAGTTCATGTGAAGTCGAAAAAGATATTTAATTATAAAATACACATTATAAAATACTGTACACATCCGACCTTAAAAGTAATTTGAAGTCGGGTATGTTTGCGTACTTCTTCACTTGTAGATCGAAAGCTACTCATCTTAGAATATGACTCAGGGCAGATTTAGAATTGAAATGCCTCAAATTATGAAATGGACTATATATAAAAACAATTATTTCTATAGTTTGCATAACACGGCCTTCAAGGCAGCTAGTCAGCTTGCCACACGTATCAATAGTGGTGAGTGTTGTTGTGGTGCCATATTTCTCTTATTTAGCCTAAAATAAGGCATTTCATTTTAATTGATTACAAATATAGAGAAAGTAGAGATTTTATTCTAAACGTTATTTACTTTAATAAGGTTATATAATAAGCAGAGAAGGTGGAGAGCTCATATGGTGGCATATCTCCATTTTAGTTTGTTTTGGCAACAATTGTTTTCTACAATTTTCTCCATTATTTATCTTCAGAATATTTTCCCTTAATAATGAGAGCGAATGTATCGTTCTGAAAGTTAGCTAATTGCTTGGAAAAGTGGAATATGTTTTATAAACACCAGTGAAGTCTAATTACAATTTCTTCCTGTTGCGATTTGTCATTGTCATTGTTTATCCCAAGTTTCGATTGTAGTTTTATTCTAAGCATTTGGAATATGAAACCTCGGGTTTTTTGTTCGATTACATCAGGAATAAATGTGTTTTTCTCAATATTACGTTAACAAACTAAAAATTCTATCAGAAACAAAAGTATGGAAAAATTTAACCTAAGCAATTTTTCTTCAGAAACACCCATGGTAGGATGTTTAGAATCAACGATTTCATCACTCATTAAGAATTTTTCTAGATGGCACTGACATGAATAACTGATGGTGACTCTTGCTTATTTTATATACCGACAAAGAAAGCCTTAATGGTGTAAAAGCAAGATCAAATTTTGAGGTAATTTTGAAGAACAGTTCCACCTGGACTTTGCCAATTTTTTGTATATTTTTAGGTGTTCTACTAATTTTTGTAAACAAAATTTGTTTGTGAGGAAAAAAGTTTTAATCTGACTTATCCAGACAGAACCCATCTTAACCCATACCAATAAATGTAGGTCAACTGTAGATCAACTCTAGCTCAACACCTCTTTGCTATGTTGGGTTTGGTTAAATTTGGTTAATATTCTATATTCGTGTAGAATGAGGTTGGAAAGAAAATTAAAATATTTTAAGGATATCCTATGGTTAGTCTTTCCGCTACAGCTTAATTGTGATTATGAGCTTTTTTGGCACGCACCCCTGAGAGCAATTCTTAATAATGCAACCCCACACAACTTTACGTAACCTGGACTAACCTTGCCAAACCTATACTTACCTTATATTACTTAGCCTTAACCCCTACTCTATGGCTGACGTGATATAACTTCGTTACGTGCACTCCGGCTGACGTGTTAGAACGTCATTGCTATTTCCCGCCATTTAGGGCTATATCGATCCACTATCCACTCAGTTGATGTACAGCTCTGGACAAAACTCTCTCGACTTGGTTGGCAGCATTTGGCAACTCTGAATCTTGAGAGAAGCACAAACTACTGTACACTGGCTCTAAGTATACTATCATACATACATACACAGGTCCTCCCACTGATAGCACACATACACACACACTGAATATTAAGATTTAGTGAAGAGTCTCCCCTAACTCCAACCCCCATCACCCTATCAGATGCCAAATGCTGCCATACGAGTCGAGAGACTTTTGTCCGGAGCTGTACAACGAGTTTAAGGCCGGCATTATCTCAACTCACTGCATGACTACACAACAATACCTCAGGGTGTTGGAGGATATGCAGCTGGAAGGGCTTCGTCCCTTCAAAGTGTTGTGACTCATGCAACCATTGAATGAAAAAACCTCAACGCCGTTTAATTAATGACAACGTATTACGTATCAGGCACTCCAAGATGTTAACCATCATTATCATTCATTTGCACCTCCAGGTGCTGCCAAACCTCACTCTGCATGAGTAAGGTAAGCATGCTGACGACCTTTTTAGCTCCGGCCTAAGCCGAGAGCTCTAGGTTTTATCGTAATTATTGTTCTTGTTCTTGTTCTTCTTCTTGGGGCGACCATTTCTTAAAATGGGTTCAACTGATTCACTCACTCACTCACTCTCTTCCTCCCATCCATTTTCTTTTACCGACATTGAATCATTTATTTCACTTGAATCATTAAGAGCCGGAGCTTTTGAAGGGTTTTCCTTCATGTTCTTGTTTCTTTCTATACCTCAACCACGGGGCTGTAGGCTTTAAGTAGCCCGTGACTCTTGTGAGGCCCCGAGATTATTGGGTGTTGCACCAGATGAGACAGTGAAGCTTCATGCTGATGTTGGTACCGTAGCCTCTCTTCTGCCCAACTAGATGTCGACACCTTATTTATACACGTGATGTCCATGCACGATGACAGTGTGCACGGTCAGCCCAGTCAATATACCACTGCCACCATCGCTATGCCAACCTCACCTACCACCACCTCTGACACATATCCAACTCCAACCACCGACAACACCACTAAAACCTACCCCTCCACGTCAACAGCAACCGCAAGTACCCCAGACACACCAACACCAATACGCCACACTAACATACCACCAACAAAAATTACAAATTCACCAACAGCCCCTGATACCTACCGCACACCATCAACACCCCTCACCTACACCACAGTTTAACTTCACCCTGCCACTAACACAACCACACCTTACACCACAACTCTCCTGTTTTGCACAACATGTACAAACTATCAACCACAACATTGATACCTTCAGCACAACATACCCACAACACCACCAACAATGGACCACACCAAAACGGCAACTGCCATACCAGACACGATCAGTGCCCCTACACCCACGCCACCAACACCAATGGACATCACCATCCTGCGTACCTCCAACAGCACCACGTCATACACCACAGCACTGGAAGAACCCCGCCTTATACCATCAGAGGTTTTACGGACATGCTGCACACAATTGCCACCTCCAATGGGGTTACACCGCCAATCAATGTCCTGCCAGATTTTCTCAGGAAAACAAGTAAGGCGGTGGCAAGACAACGCTCTCCACGCTACTGCCTACTCAGTGACACCTAACTCAGGGCCACGCACCAACACACCTATCCTACAGCACCACCATGCCCAAGTACCACCTCGTAGCAGGCACAAGACGCCAGCAGCCCTCGCCACCGCTCCACTACCACCTGCGATGCAACAAGCCGCCGAACATGCAAGTATTCATCAATCTACTGCCTGCATTCTCCAGTGGGTGGAGGACCTAAAATCGGGGAACGACCTCCTCTCTGACAACAAATCACCCATTGCTACGATTGGCATCAGGAGCAGGGGCATCACCCTATTTCGGATCTGCAGGACCCCATCCTGGGCCTTGATTTCTTAACTGCACATGATCTACTGATAGATGCCAGAAGGTAATGCCTCATACACAACTATCAGGTGCCATCATACATGCCAAACACTCTAAACACCATATACCTTCCATCACACAAATTACACACTCCAACTCTTATGAATCTGCAATAAAAGAATTCCTTAAATTCCTTTCTACCTCATCTACACAGCATGTGCATGACCATTACCTCGGAGGATGCCCCTGAAAGATTGGAAGCAGCAGGGCGTGGCGAGACCGACTGGCAGCGTGTGGGCGTCACACCTGCATATGATATCAAAGCAGCATAAAGGTGAATGGAGGGCATGCGGAGAATACATAACCTTAAACGCTGCCTCTATTCTCGATAGATATCCAATACCGTACGTCCTTGACTTCCACTCCAAGCTCCAGGGGATACTATACGGTATTCTCTAAAATTGATCTTGTTCGTGCCTTCCACCAGATTTCAGTAACAGAGGAAGACATTAAGAAGACTGTTATCACTACCCTTTTTGGCCTGTTCAAGTCCCCTTTTATGAACTTCGGGTTAAGCAATGATGCCCAGACCTTCCAGCACTTCATGGATAAGGTAAGGTGCTGCGTGGACTAAATTATGTCGTCGTCTACATCGACGATATCTTCGTTGCCTCACACACCCACGACAAGCACAGGCAACACCTAAGGGAACTGTGCGACCGCCTGCAGCAGTATGGCTTCAAGATTCACCCCTCCAAATGTTTCTTAGGGGTAGTAATCCTGGACTTCCTCGGACACAGGGTGACGCCAGGACACAGGGTGACGCCAACGGCATAACCCCAATACCCCAGAAGGTGAAGGCAGTGAGAGAATTCCCGTTACCTACCATGGCCAAGAAACTTCGAGAAATATTAGGTGTCATCAACTACTATCACAGATTTATCACCCATGCTGCCTCTGCTCTCTCTCCACTCCACGACCCATTCAAAGGCATTATGAATCCAATGCATGGCAAGAAATGCTTACCTTACTCGGGACCAGAAGACAGAAAACTGCGGCTTACCACACCATCAGTAACGGAATGGCTGAACATCTGCACAGAGGGTTGAAAGGCTATCATACTGTAGATACGATATTATTCTTTATATGCTGGAATACACACAAGTTTTTCTTGTTTGTCTATATGACATAAAGGAGACCGCAGCAGTCCCACACCATATTATGTGTATAGGTATTCAATTGTATTATTTTATCATAATAATTGGGGGCAAGTAGCAAAAATTCTCGTGGTGCCCCTGTTAATCTTCGTAGATCAATTGTTACACAACGCACAAAGCCGTTCTTATAACCTATACCAGAGTCATAAAAGGGAAGCAAATGACACTGCCCTAAAGTGGATACGGTTTTGGCGCGACAACATAATTATGATGATGATGATTATAATAACTACAATAACAAAGTAGAACTAAACTATTTTTAAGTTTGTCAAAATAATAAAACACATATATATTTAAGCAGACAGGATGTGGAGATTGAGAACTATACCTTCCACTTATCGCCTTTTTCCGACTCTTCCTCCCACCAGTGAATGCTTCAAATGGAGCTCACAACTCATGGTTCGGGAATACTATCTTGGCTAGAATTGACAACACTGTGGTGGCTACCGTCCGTTTACCTACCCTCTCTGCTCTCTCTGACCCTGACTTCCACTGAGAGGGTACAGAAACTTTGGAGCGTGGCTGTACTTGGATGTCAACTATTATCCGTGATATACTTGTTGTTTCAGAATCATCGTCTCTGAGGAGGCCCTGCCTAATAACAACACTTTCAGTTGTTAATGGTAAATGTTTACGATTTCTTGGGCCGTGCTGACAAATTTCCAATTGTCAAGTGATACAGTAGGAGCCCATACTATGATGTCTGGGCCAATGCTGTACGGACACAAATCAAGTGTGCGACCTCTTTGATTGGGTACATTCAAGGAGCACGCAACTTTTCTTGTCAAGATCATAAGTCAAGCCTGCCTCTGACCATCGCTGGGACTCTTTCCAAACTGGGCGGACCTCCCATCAACTTTCTTCAGCCTGAGGCAGAGAGAGTGTGTCCAGACTCATGCCGGTGCTGCACCTAAGCAGCGTCTCCACCTACTTTTATTCCCCGGCTTGAAACCTCTAGAAATAACTCCATCGGATTTCTCTTGTTTACAGGAGCCCTGTCCATCCCTTGCTCCTTTGTGTGAAAAAGCACCAGCCGGGCAACGAGCTGGCCAGGAATGGAGCTTTGTACAAGTTCTGCTGGGTAGATGGATTCTTGTACCTAGAGTGTGTTCTTCTAATCGGCCAGGCAAGATTGGAACACGAATTATAGTAATTCCCTACGAAAAACGGAGCAGAAAATTTCTTCTGGTCTGGGATGGGGGCTGATATTCGAGATTATTGTCATTCTAGCGACATTTGCCGGCGTAAATCTCACAAGGGCAGTTTTAATAAAGCCAGTCCTTCTTAAGCCTCTACTTGTTGTAACAGAACCTTTTGCCAGGGTGGCTGTAGACAACATGGAACCCCTCTCTCCCCCTTCCTTTGAGCACCACAAGTTCATCCTGACTCTCACTGACTTTGCCACAGGTTTTCCAGAAGCCATACCTGTTAAAGACATTGACTCCATCTCTGTGGCGGAAATATTACTCTCCAGTTCACGTCTCAACTCATGGCTGAGCTTCACAAGCTCCTTGGTGTGAAGTCCCAATATACCAGGCCCTTCCACCCTAATGGTAATGGACGTGACGAACGACTTTATGTGCCACTCAAAGCTGTTTTAAGCAAGAGAGTGGAACCGTTATATCAGCCCTACTCTCTTTGCCCTCTGTGAAATGCCCAGCAACTGCACCGGTTTCTCAGCCTTCGACCTCCACTACAGCCGGTCAGTAAGCGTGCCTCTCACCGTTTTGAATGACCTCTGGAAGAGCTGAGAGAAAAGTTGTTTGAATGTGCCCTCCTCACTACAAAAGAAGCCGACGTGAGTATTACCAGGTACAATTGCCGACAAGTAGATTAAAAATTAAAGGTTATTAATTAAAGGTGCCAGCGAGTGGCAGTCACTGGGACAGAGTGTAGCACACACTGTGTGTATGAAACACAATTATAGCACGCATCAAAAGGATGATCCCCGTGATACGTGGCCCAGCGAACTCTCCACCCACCTGAGACCCGAGTCAGCTTCGGCTATGGCTGACTAGAGTCAGCTTCGGCTATGGCTGACTAAGCAGGAAGACCTCAAACAGCCGACTCAAACCCCCCACCCCCTGCTTACAGGGCTGGTAACCTCTGGCATCAGTGGCATTTTTAACGGTGGTAACCTCTGGCATCAGTGGCATTTTTAACATGTCCAGAGCAAGGATCGAACGCTGGGCTACAGAATTGCAGCCACAGACTTTACCACTGTGCTAACCAGAGGCTAAATGTGGGGATAGTAAGCCTTTATGCATTTGGCAACAGTATCATTTATATTAGGAATCATTATCATGAAGTTTATAGGTTTTGCGGTTCAAAACTAATTTGGAACCAAATTTGTGTCAAAAGTGTGCGAACAAATTTAATTCCATTAAATTCCATTTGATTGTAAGAGTTCCATCTAAGTTAATTTTCCCCGCTCAATGGTTCGCTTCTCGAAAATATGTTCTCATCTTAATGCTACACAACCATGCTGTTGTACTAGTTTCACCCTATATTAGTTAAATAACAATGTACAACAAAACACAAACCTAATATGGCAACAAAAAACAATAAATCTTTGAGCACTCTTGTGCCAACAAAACGGTTTCGATCTACCAGACGAGTAAACTCCATGAAAATTATCTATAGTTGAGCGACAGTGTTACCAAGTGCGGAAGGCATCCTACCACCATGTTTCTGACCTACTTGTTCTCGATCCATTCATCGGCAAATGTACAAGACCTACCTCGATCTCAAGTCACAGGATCTCAAGTCAATTCAAGCCTGGGGATAAGGTTCTCGACCTCCTCCAACAAGAAGGTATTAATGTCTTGGAGCGGCCCCATTACAGGTTTGGAAAAGCATATATATATATATATATATATATATATATATATATATATATATATATATATATATATATATATATATATATATATATATATATATATATATATATATATATATATACTCATTAAATCAATTAACATTGTAAAGAAAATTAAGTAACCCGGTAAAGTACAGATTTAATATTTTGTCCTTACCTTGCTGTAGTAATATGCAGACGGCGATGAAACCTCTGTTACTATGTCTAGGTTTGTATATGTTGGATGCAAGTACACCTAAACCTTGTACGAATGTGAGCAGCATTATAAGTGTGACTATGAGGAATATCCACACCCATTGATTGAATGGGTAGAAAAATCCCCATGGATCAATTTCTGGATTGCCTAGTGAGCCAACAATTCTCATGCTGTCCATCGTCAGAACAATGGTGTACCCCGTATCTTCAGCTCTCTCTGGGGAAAGGATGAACGGAACTGCCCCAAAGTCGGCTTCCTGAAATTAATACAGGTTAATAAGAACAACAAAATTATAAGATTAATTACAGACATGAAAGCCAAATTCATTATCCTGGGCGAAGGATCGAACACTTGCAAATCAACCCCAAACCCCCACTCCCCCCCACACATTCATCACCCCCTGTTCTCTGTTGGGTAGACGAGAGAAGTAATTACAACTTCTGAAGCAATGAACCCTTACCGATCGAGGGATTCAAACAGATCTGTACGAGTTTACTCTAAACCTTTTATAATTCACTTAATTCCTCAGAAGGACGAGAATGGCAATTCAGATACCGAATGGTAAGTTGACTGAAGCCAGGTATACATGGTGTGGTAAGTAAAAACCAGCCCAAAGGATAAGTGAGAGTTTCCAGCAGGTATTTCCACAGTAGCTGAGGCTGAGTTTGAACGACCCCACGAGTATATGATGGTGGCAGCGGTGGGATACGTACATTCACAGTATCCTGTAATTTATTCTATATTCTAACAGGATAGTATTGTGTATATGGTAGTGGCTTGGGCTCTTTCCACGTTGGCAAAACTGATGGAGCGAGAGCAAGACCAGAAGCAGTACCAGCCAGAAGGGATTGCAAGCTATTGGCTGTGTAACTTAAACCTACACTAATCAGGCATTTTTCCTGTGTGCATTTCCCAGGGATAAGGAGGATTTTGCCTGTTGTGGGCACTCTCATCCGGGAAAAAAACAAGGAAGGACTTAAGGAGGGTGAACAAGAAGTGTGTTGGAGCTGTGAGAGAAACAACTGGCCTGCGTATACTCTGGGGAGTGTGTGGCATCTACACATTCCTAGCTACATATATTTATTTGTCATATCTAATCTCCAATTCCCAGTCTTAGTTAGTTATTCTTGTTCTATACATATACACAATGAACACATACAATACTGACACGCTGTTGGGGTATTTTTGTATGCCTATATGTCTTTTTATATTGGTAGGCTATGTGGTGAAGGTGTGTAGGAATATTTCTAACGGGATATGTTTAACCCCTAAAGGACCGGGCCCAGCATTTAACCGGTTGCCACTAACGGACCGGGCCCGGCATATGCCGGGTTGCTAAAATTTCCCATGTTTATGGAATATTCCCTCATTTTTTGTACTCCAGACGTTGCCTACACTGGTTTATAGTGAGATGGGATGCTAAGACTGAGTACACACTGCTTTTACTATAGTCGTCCACACGGAAACTGGCGGCTGTAGGTGTGTCCTGAGTGGGGATACCCCCAAACAGTGCTGCCACATCTGTCTTTCCAACCCACCTCACTCAGTCAGTGGTGCATTTACTCTATAAACACATGGTGAGGGCGGGATCACGAAATTAATTAGATCATTCAGGTCAGGCTGAGGTGACTTGAGGTCACTTCTCCTTTAGACTCCACAATGGAAGGAAGAACACCCACTGCTCACCAACCACACTGGCTCCATAGTCGCGAACGGAAGGGATATGTACAAATTATAATAAAATATACCAATATTAAACAGACGTGTAAACAAAGTTGATAAAATATATATATTAAGAAAATGTTCACCACACCACATACAAAATCCTATCACGTCTTCCTTCTACGCACATACACACACACACACGCGCGTACGTCATAGCCCTTCCCTACTTACACCTGCCATTAATCCTTACCTCAACTGAGTTCTGACCTCACCCTACCCAGCACCCTACCTGAAAATTTAAGGAGTTCCCTTCCCACCCCCCAACACACACGAGGGAGGCAAGCTGAAGGGGTATGTACAAATTATAATACAATGTACAAATATTAAACATACGTAAAAATAATTATTAGAAAATGGATAATATTTCAGAAGCACATCACTATGTAGAGGGACAAACAGACACATAAAATATATACAGATGAAGAAAGAGTTGGCTATGGGAGGAGATTTAGGTGAGGTAATGCTAATCTACTGCCTTGGGGCCCTCAGTAATCCCATTTTGACAGGCCAGATGTGGCAACGCTGTATGGGACAGTGACCTCGCCTACAGCCGCCAGTTTCCGTGTGGACGACTATAGGGCAAAATTGAAGATTATTGATCTTCTTATGTCCGAGTGTGCTGATGAGCGGCTTAGCCGACGTGAGCCTACCACCATATTCTACTACCTCGCCAATCGAAAGAGGAAGAGCTGCTCGTTCCGATGGTATTTAATTCATTCACTCGTCCATTGTAGGTTAAGAGTAATAATCATGCGAAAACAAGCTATTTTGTGTGTTTTTCACCAAACCTCCGGTCCTAGCGGTACACAGTTTTATACAACCTTCAGTCCTTTAGGGGTTAAGGGATTAGGATCATTGACGGGATTCAGAAGACAGTAGTAGCAGTTTTGAGGGGGGACTAAAATTATCACGAACTCCCAATACCACTAATATATTTAAGCAATTGAAGGGACTAAATAGTCCAGTGCCAGGGCAGTTAAGAAGCAGATATCTGTTCCGTGTAGAGGGTAGTGACGTAACAGAAGGAACACGGGAAGACGTGTGTAAGTTACCATAAAGAGGGTGGGGAGAGGTTAATAAAAAGCTACAATTCCAATGGTACTTCGAGTTTCAGTCGTGTTGGGGAACCAGCCCCTAGTCAGGCGACAGGGTAGAGTGTCACTAACCCAGGTATACAAGGCAATTTGGCGATGGGTCGCGCCCACGGGAATCAGCCAATGAAGTTTATGAGAGTATTTACAGGTGAGGATTTAATCCCTAAGTTTAAGGGTGATCCTGAAAAAAAAATGAAGAGGCATATTAAAGAGGTATACCCTACGATTGAGGAATTTATATGGAGACTCGAGTAGTCTTTCGTGGAATACACTAATACTGATGATAAGGGCAAGATAGGATACGCGGACTAGGGCAGTCAGCAAGGCAAGGGAGTTCACTGCTAGAAGTTGCAGGCACAAGAGCGGGTGCTATAAGTAAAGGTATACAGGAGTGTATAGAAGATACAAAATGGGCTAAGGATATTAATGGGTAAGATTAGATGAAAGTAGACGAGGCAGGTGATATATGGGCAGCACTGTTGGCTCGTACTGGGAACCTATTTCATGGGAACCATTTAGTCTAGTCTCTCACTGGCGACCAATCTGTCATGGGAAGCCCTCTCTGTCCAAAATCGGGGCAGAGTAGTTGCCGGAGCCCCCTGTAATTTATCTCGTTAAGTCTAAGAGATAATCCCCCCACCACGACAAGGCAGCTCCCTTTTGCGGAAAGGGGAAAAGGGGCCGGGATAATATTATCTCAAAATCAAAATAGAGTCAACTTCCATAAATAATTGATAATGTATAATGAGAAGAGCAGTTTACTCAGTTTAATAGGTTGTCTTGTGGAGAAAAAAACACTCTTACTTAAGTGATTGATAATTAATATTAGGCGCCGCAACAGTGAGGTCATGTAGCGCCAGGAGAAGTTTACAGAGAGTTGAGATTGCATGTAGAAAGGATATAGCAAGAAGAAAGGGACAGTTGAAGAACTAAAGGGAATAGTTTTGGCCGAACGGGCGTCAAAATCCACAAATTATTGTCCACGTCACTACAGGCATCCCCCCCCCCCACCTAGGGGGTTTATTAAGTGGTTCACTTTTGTTAATTGAATACACATACATCATGCCACCATCTTTTACGAAAAATATATGTAATATTTTTATGGGATTTTTACGGGATTTTTAAGATACTCTCTTTATCGGTCGCCATCCTGATATAGCTGGAGCCACCATCACTGTGATAAGTTATCTACGCTATAATTATATAAAGCATATTAAAACCTGAAATAAAATAGCCATCAAATTATACAACGGTATCATAAATTTATGGTATAGTGTCATAGTGTGTCTTACCTGTCTCATTAACATTCCCATCATTCCTGTCCAAGACCCATTCGTCTGCTTCGTGCCGAATGTTCGTTCAGCTGACACAACATACTCGAATCTGACGAAAGGTTGTCACATTTTGCAACACACCAATATGAAATACAATGTCACTGTCGGTTCTACGTACATATATGGTAATTAGAGCAAAATCGGAGTGTTGCAAATACATACTTACATGTTCACTGTTCTTCTCACACTGGCTGGATCAGGCTGGCTTGACTCGGGGGAGTCACCAGGCCCATACCCTCTCTGTTGTCAGCCTAAACAAGCATGTTAGGAAGGGCACACATTTTTAAATGCACTGTCAACTTATATCGTCACCTCCAGTTAAGATGTTAAAGGAGAGGAGCGGTTGAGGCCAGGTTAGGTTGGGAAACGCTGGGCTTAAGATGGAAATGTCTTAGGCACACATGGTGTGGTAAGGACACTCATTTATTGCACTCAACTGTTTTTCAATCTCATGTCATATAAACATACAAAGAAGGAGAGAACGACAAATAGACTGAAAATTGACTTCCATATTATTTACTGTACTTGCCGAATGAAAATACTATACATTAAAGCAGTTGGGATAGCAAATCCTTATATCATTAAGGGAAATTGTGAGGCTGAAATTAGAAGAGAACTATTAACCCTTACAGCCCGGGCGAGTCAGGGCGAGTTTACACTTGCCTCGTATTTTCTGCCCGCCGCTACCAGCAAAAGTCCTCAATTTGCCCTATTTTCACAACGCTCTCCCTCTTAACCTATATAGTGTACTGACTTCAAAATTTTTCCAATCTTACCTTCAACTCTTCCTCTTTCGGATGGTACCATCTGGAGGGTTCTACGATATGTAGTTATGGAGATAGGGCAAGTTGAAATTTTGCACGGGAAGCGCCAATCGTTTGTACTCGTAGGCTAGTGGCTAGTGTTGTTCAGTTAGCCACTAAACACCTTCATATATTCACTACAGTATATTCTTATTACTACGATTATGCATCGTGTGTCATGATCACAACACTAAAAATAATATGTACATTTGTAGGAATATCATCGTGTCACTTTCACGTACATATATTCACTACGGTATTTTCTTACGTGTGCTAAGGCACAAATTCGGACAAGGGCAAATACTTAAAAATATCCCTGCCTAAAGCCGCGGTCACACTGGTCAAAAAATGCTTGGATCCCATGGGAGAGGAGGATTTTCGCCCAACCTTGGAGAGTTTTGCTTGGAGATTTACAAGGTATCCCAACACGAGTAGGGTCGTTTGCTTCCAAGCCCAAGGTTAGAATGAAGGAACTTAAAAACTATTGTTAGTAAAAATATATGATTATACTCAACTTATTTTGAAAAATAATGACAAATAGTAGATAAATCAATCAAATTAGCATAAATAATACATAAATACCTTTTTTCTCGATAAGAAAATTATCCTATAAATTTTGATTTGAGAACACTCTTGCTACCAATACAATGATACCAAGTTCAGAAGCTCATGAAAATTCTCTCTTGACATTCCGTGATAGTCATAAAAACCACGTCCATCTTCTAGGTGCATATCCTGAATTAGGTTGTTATACACACTTGTCCTCTTTCTTGCCATCCATGGTTTGACCCACAGTCTCTTCACATTATTTGTTTTCCGTTTTATGTGAGCGTAGGCTGCTGCAATTGTAAAAATAGTCATAGTTTCCAGCGTGTTCCTCGTCCTCCATTGTGCACTACTCTTTGTAGCTTGATATCCTTGGACTGGGCTGATGATTCTACTTTCTGTAGTGTGACCAAAAACTTCCAAGGGACAACATCCAACGCTGCTCTACACTTGGGTCTCCCAGGGTACAAATGGCCAGTGTGACCGTAGCTTTATTGAGGACCAGAAGGCAACTGAGTGGGTAGTGGATCGATATTGTGATGTTGTTTACTAGCCCACTAACAAGGAAAACCCGCCCTACATACCCTAAATGGTGGGAAATAGCTATGACGGTCTACACCGTCACCCGTACTGCACTTACCGTTGGTATAAGACGTCCCCCTTACCGTAGGGGTTAAATAAGAAAAGGGATATTCACACAAGAAGGAGTGACTAAGGTGTCTTCAGGTGCGTTTTGCTACCATATACAGTATGTTTACTTCAAGAGGCTAGGCATTGGTGATTAGATGTAATGATGGAACTGTAAGAAACAGTAAGAAACTTTATACGTAAAAAGCATGCTGAAGCTGTGTGTTTGTGTAATTTATAGATTTACTACTTACGTGAAGTTCATACCCTTGGCCAGATACTGCACTAAATTATTTGCTGCACCAGTAAAATTGATTCGCCATCCATCCAAAACATTGGAATCTTCTGTCCAAACTATTTTGTGATTAGGCAATAGCTCAGCTGTCGCCACTAGATGCGGTGCAGTAGAGAATCTGGGGATTATATAGTTTTGTTACCCAGTTTATCAGTCGTTTTCCAACTGTGAGTATAATAGTACATTTAATTATAATTCCACTTGCACACGAAATGTTCTCAGTAATGAGCCCACATGAAACTAATACATTAGTAGATGCCACTAGTCATCTGGCGGAGCAACAGCTAAGTTCATATACTGCCCAACATAATCTTAATTTCTAAGGATTTTAAAATGTGGTCATTTAAATAATTATTTATATATATATATATATATATATATATATATATATATATATATATATATATATATATATATATATATATATATATATATATATATATATATATATATATATATATAATATACACACACACACACACACACACACACACATTAGCAAGGCTTTAATATCCCAAAAATGAGAAGCAGCATACAAAGAGATAAAAAATATAAAATAAAAACCCTGATTAACTAAAGTAAAATTTATAAATGAATCAATATTAAAAATATTGAAATATATATAAAGGAAGACATACACAATTTATTATAATAAAATTCACAATTTGTGAGATGGTGATCCCTCCCACACTACAAGCCTCCTCCTCGAGCACCTACCAGAGATTGTAAGAGCCTTTCCTCTCCCGGTACTCAAAACGATGCCTTCGACGAAGGTCCCAAAGGCTGGTATACTCCACAAGACAATGCCGCACTGTCAAAAGGACTAGACAATCATCACAGAAGGAAGGTGGAGCGTTCTCCATTAAAATTCCATGAGTAAAACGTGAGTGGCCAATAAGGAGACGGGCAAGAGCCGTCTCCCACCGTGGGTCAGGCGCTGTAGCTTCATAAGTCAGGCGCTGGCGGATGCCACTGAGCTTTTTAGCATCGAAGGCGTCCCATCTGTCTTATCAGCTGGAACGAACGGCATCATCTATGTAGGGTCTAAGGTTTACTGCAGGTACAAGATGACGTCTGGTAGGCCACAGCCTTCTAATTAGCGAGGGCGTCAGCCCGGTCATTCCCATCGGCACTACATGGGTTGCAACACAACAATATGTGGCACGATGTACGGCCCTCGAGAACCGCTTTTCTGCCCTTGAAGCCAGGATTAATGGGCTGGTTGCCGCTCAGGCTGCCAATGAGATCCAAACTCTCCACCTTGGTCGATGCTCAGCACTGCGAGTTAGCAGGCCATCATCTCAACTGTCACTATCCTTACCGAAAAGATGGATACTCTTGCATCTCGCCTAGAAAAGCTCTTCGAGTCAGTCCCTTCTCTTGTTCATCACCCTCCCCAGGTCGCCCATTTGCCCCTGCTCACTGATAGCATTTCGGGTTCAGTGCTCCTCAGTACTAGACTTATTCTCTGATCACATTGCTCTTCGGTTTCAATATTCTCTCCCTGCTGGGTCAAGTGCTGCAGCCACTCGTTTGTGTATTGCTGTGCCCCCTAAATATTGCCAGTCTTACATCTTATTTATGGCCATGTATTACCTACATTTGATATATTATCAGTTGAACAGTTGTCCTCTGATCTTGTATCTGCTGCTCATGAGTTTTATAGGCTATACGTCTCCCGGCCACACCTCCAGCATCGCCGTACTGCCCACTCCTGGACGCTGGATGCACGTATACTGAAGGCAAAGGACGTGATGGCCTATTATTTCAAGCCAACCCAACTCCTGACCTGCTCCATCGTTACCAGATGTCTAGGGATGCTTTAGTTGCCCTGCAAGAGTGTGCTCACACTGAGTCTTGACAGCGGTTCACGGACATGAATGAAGCATACACTTTGAACGGTATCGAATCACCAATGGTTGACCGAAGCTGCACAGATAGTCGGACCTCAAAAGGAAGCCAGGGAGATAGTGAGATCAGCTGTTTCTTTGAAGGCAACAAAAGAGGGATATACTGGCTCACAGGCATGTACCCCGAGCCAACAAACTCATCAACAGTAGCCTCCTTTGTTGTGCCATCCAATCGGGCGATCTCGCCAGCTACCCAGGAGGAATGAGTAATAGTAAGAAAGGCAGATAGACTCGGCCACGATGGCCAGTGAGTGGTAGAGGATGCCAAATTCCTTATTTCTGGATAGAACCAGCTCTCGCCAGTGAGTAAAAGTTATAGAGAGGTTGGGCAGCAAGCACGAAGGATATGGAAGGAATAAAGGGACACTTGAAAAACTGAAAAGGATTGGCTGGGGCCGAAGGGGCGCCAAAACCATTAAAGTATTGCCCACATCACCACAAGCAATACTTGCCATATAGGGTGAATAGATAGTTATGGGCAGAAGCTTACAAACGGACAAATAAACAAACAGAAAAATATATGTCATACACTTTGGTATGGACGAGTTTATTATTGGACGCCCCAATTATAGTACTGTCCATTATTTTAGAGGGACGTGTGAAGGTTGCAAAATAGTTTCTCCTTTCAGTTGTGGATGGCACGTGAAGGGTAGGCTAACTGCTCTATTTCCTGCCTTTTAGACAGACGTAACAAGTAACAGTATAAGCTGCATCATAAACAGACTTCTAGAAATAACTTCATAGGCTGACTTTTATCGAAACTTTGTGCACTGTATATTTTGAGGGATTTTTCCGATCCAGTGCCGATTTTCTTTAGATTATTATCACCGAATAAAAAATATGTTAAAAAAAAAAAGAACATAACCAAATTGTAAAAAAAATGTATAAATGCTAATAAAAAACCGACTCAGAAATGCCATTATACTTACATCGAATATTTGTCATGGAAGAGTTGGAAGTGTGAGTAATATGTCAGTCCCTGGTGTGGTAACCATGAGGCAATTCTCACAGGTTGTGTTCTTTCAGCAGCATAGGGTTCATGTTGGTAAATATTGGCCTTCACAGGAGCAGGACTTGTAAATAACAGAAAGAAATATGCTTAGAATCAGGATGAGTTTCTCCCAGATAAGAGTAAATATGAATAGACTTTTAATACCCCAGTGCTAAAACTGATTTCAACCTCAGTGGAAGCATACAGTCGTGGTCAAAAATAATCATCCATATAGGGGTAACTCACGTAAGATTTTGACAGCTTTCCTCTGTTCCTTAGCTGTTAAACTTTTCAATAATTAGGTTAAGTACCATCTTTTAATTTAATATAAGCAGCTACACACTACTTAAAATAATAACATCATATGTGAACTTGAAAACTTTAGACAGCAAATTGTTTGAGATGCCCATATGTGGATGATTATTATTGACCACGACTGTACATATAGGATTATAGTAAACAAGTAATACGTAAATTACGAGAGTAAGTGAACAAAAATCAACCTGATGTTTTCGTGGCTACATAACTGTTCAAGATGTTTTCTGTTAATTACAGATAATACATTTATTATTATCATATACAACTGAAGCAAATTAGATGAAGATAACAATAACCCAAGTTTAGGAATAACAATGGCAAACATTTTCAAACAGTAAAATACCTTATAAAAACATGAATAACTACAGAGAAGGAATAGAGGCAAAATAACTAGCAAAAACAATCAAATGAAAAGAGAAAATGATAAATTCATCAATTCATTTTGGAAGTAAAGGACTAATCATTGAGAGAAAATATGAGGACATAAAGACCACTTGGAGAAGGCTCGGTGTTTGTGAAAATTGTTCCGAGAGATCCATATGACAAAAATATAAAGTAACAGAAACGTCTTCCTCAAATCAATTATGTTAGGTGGATTCATGTGTGAACTTCATATTTTTTATTGTCACGAACATTATTATTCTATTTTATTCATGTATTTATTTGTGTGATCCTGTGACCCAGTTTGGAGGAATTCGTGATCTTTAGTTTGAAGAACACGGGTTTAAAGAAGTGCATAGTGCATTAACGTAGGTGGATATCGGAGAGAACAAATGTGATGATTTGAGGCAATTAGTCGCAACAGGCAATACGGTAAGAAATCATCTCTTTTTGATGAATTAGAGTGTTTTGATTCCTCCAGAGTCAGCCAGGAAATAAGACCAGATTAATAACAATAATGGTGTCCTGTTAATAGAAATAGTTTGGTGGAATCAGTTGCTCCAGATTTACCAACGCTCTATACCCCTATAACACTAAAGCTGCTAACCTAACTAATCTTCATGTCCTCTTCACTTAGCAGAATATAAGCGAACATAAATAAAGGCTTGGAAGAATTAAGAAAAAAATATAACGTGAATATTACATATATCAATTCACAAAGGAAGCTAAACACATATTTTAAACTAGAACGATTCTGACCAGGTCGGAAATTAAGGCTTCTTATGTAAAATTACGGTCCAGAAAATATAAGATCAGCTCATGACCAGACCAAAATTTGTTAAGTTCTGCGCATTACATAGGAGGAAGTGAGAGTGATGGGGTCATCCCAGATCTGGCCATTTGTCTACTACTGACAGACGAGCTATAAAAGCAAACAAGCTGTTTCTGCTGCGGCGGCAATTTCAGCTATAAAACATGGCTAATTCGAAGTGGCTGATGTGATGTATCTAATAGTGTGTACTCTATTGCCACTTCTCCAACTAACATTATGGTATGCAGCCCTTTATAATTATCTTGACCAGAAATTGGTAGTAGTGTCCACCGAAATTTATGGTAATATACAGTCGCGGTCAATAATAATCATCCACATATGGGTATCTCAAACAATTTACTGTCAAATCTGTTTACGTTCATATATGATTTTATTATTTTAAGTATTGCATAGCTGCTGGTATTAAATTAAAAGACGATAGTTAACCTATTTATTGTAAAGTTTATCATCTAAGGAACAGAGGGAAGCTGTCAAACTCTTAAATGAGTTACCCCTATATGGATGATTATATTTAACCGCGACTGTACTTTCGTCTGCCAGTGTGGATTTTTTTTCTCGTCATAGACAATCATGCCAGTGTGATTCCTCCAGTCCAAAATACCCAAGCGAAAGGAATGGTGAACTAATCAAACAAAGAATGCATGAGTCAAGGAAAAGTTAGATAGAATGGAAATAAATAAGATATGAATACGTGAATGGATAAACATCAAACATTAAATGCAATTATGTAACCCATTTTTCAGTAAGAAATCAATGCAATTATCCTAGTAGGTTTCTATATATATTGTTGAGTACCTATGGTTTTGTAGGTTGTCTTTCAGCACAAACAGCATGCTGTTGCTCATAGACAGAAATTTGTGAAGCCTTTGTACATCTGAGAGAGGGAGCCGCGTGACGACTAAGAGCTTTGTTGGCCATACCAGTAGTAAACCTTTAACGGACCACTCTGTAACGTCAGCAAGGAATGTGGCGTCATCGCTCATCACGACCACCGTTACACACTTTGACATTTGCCGAACCTGGAAATGTTACAAGAGAAAACCTAATCAAAGAATCATCCATTCACCCACGTATAATGTTGTGCATACAATCCTGAGTTGAAAATATGCAAGTTTTGGATATTTAACCATGGATAGGTTTCGCGAGTCCCAAAAGACTACCTTACTGCTACGCAAAACACATGTTATGCCTATCACGTCACTTCTAAGGTCATATTCTGGGATATCGGCCTGCAGCCAGTCAGTCTTGTATGTGCCAGGGTGGGAAGGGTGTGTAACACTCCAGCTTTCCATTGTTTAGTTCCTGTGGGTACCCTGGTTGTTTTTTGGGTACCGTAAGTATTATTATTGTTCAATGTTTTTCTATTCTGTGTGTCACGAATCAGACGTGATTCGTGGCATACTTATAATTATTTTTTTGATTGATGGATATTAGGCGCCGCAACATCGAGGTCCTATAGCGCCAGAACAAGGTGATAGAAAGGTCTGACAGCAAGCAGAAAGAAAATAAAAAGAAAAAAGGGACAGTCGAATAACTGAAAGATGGAAACCATTTAGTCTGGTCTCTCACTAGCGACCTTCCTAGCATGGGAAGCCCTCTCACCGCAAACTTGGGGCACAGCAGGGGCCGGAGCCCCCTCTAGTCTAGCTCACCAGGTCTCAGAGACACGCAAGCCCCCCACCACGTCTAGGCGGTTTCCGTTAGGGGGGCATACTTATAAATAGTGTCGTAGCATAAGATTAGGGAAATTAACCTGGCGGAGTATTCCACTGGTTTAGCTAGCATAGTTAAATCACTGCAGTAGTGATGAAGAGCAAAGGGTGGGGCATGGTGTGGGGGATAGTGGGAGTTAGTGCTACTTGTGTGAACATCCCACACTGTCCAAGCTCCCCACTCCAACCATTAATTCGTTCGTACCTCACTTGAAAGGGTTTATGATATATTAATCTATGCAGGCACACAGATAATCTTCTTATTTTACGTATGATTCGTGAAGTCGGAAATATTGTGTATTATTCATGCGGTGTTATTAAAATTGCATATATGATTTATGTGTAAATGAGAGATAATGTGTAGACCTATAGGCAGTCAGGTATTATACCATCGAACAGTTGGTAAGGCACCGATGAATTCCACCTAGACATGAACACAGAGTGCTTGTCACATAGCCACCGCTGGCTTGGTGCAATAGGGTGTGTTTTGAAATCAGTTCTCACGCTTGCCACGACAAACACCTGTAGTGCTCTCTCTACCTTATATCCTTCGTGCCTTGCTCTTTGTTACGTGACAGAGAGAGAGAGGGACCGGATATGAATAATTCTGTATCATATCAATATTCCCAAAGCGTTATGGTCACTCATATAGTGTTAATCGATTGCTACAGTCTATATATATATATATTTATACAGGGTGTCCGGAATTTTTTGCCCGAAAATTTGGCAAATGCATGCTTTATTAATTCTGAAAAGAAAATACTCTATTGATGTGATCTTTTTTTATATAGTTTAGCGGTAATTGAGACATTTAATTAAGGGGGTGTATATGTATATTGTAAAGAACACTGATCTTTCCCAATCATTTACGTTAAACATTATTTACAATCTTTGGATGTAATTTGTACGTAATACACGTGTAATAATGTATTTCATTTGCATTTGTTGTGTTCATGAAGTCATTACCCAGCGCTGGATGCGTCGTGATTGGCTACAACTACTGGCTGCTGATTGACTGGCTTGGGTATTAAGACGAGCACGTATGCAGTTCAAGAATAGGTATTACATCTTGTAGAAATTTCCCTGTTTACTCATCAATGAACTGTAAATTATTTCCCTGTGTAGACTTCGAAATTCCCTAAAACAGAGAAATTTCCCTGCACCTGGCAACACTGTACCTACGGGTCCTGGTCGACCACCGCTCTAGGAAAAGAAAAAAGCTTTATCTCTGAGACACTGGCGACCTTTCTTGCATGGGAACACCTCTCTCCCAAAAATCGGGTCAGAACAGGAGCCGATGGCCCCTCTCGTCTAGCTCGCCAGGTCTCAGAGACACGCAAACCTCCCCACTATTTCCAGGTGTTTTCCACTGGGGGACGGAGTTGCTGGGATAGGCGGTTGTCAAACTCGGTGGTGTAGTGTAGGGTAGAATTATTATCATAGGACTGGATAGGAGAGGTACAGGTAAGAAGGTCATTGTTGAAAAGGAGAAAGATGGTGGGTGCTCGGACATTTTCTTTAGGAACATCACAGTTGATAGGCTTACAGGAAGAACAGTGACCATCTACAACAGCAGTTATACAAGGGATGTCTTTAAATTTATCAATACCATTATGAACTTGTAATATTTACAAAAGAATACATGCGTTATGTACTGTTCATGTTAAACAAATTCGAAATTAGATGTGTGATATTAATGTTCGGCTATCGTTGCAGGCACTAGGAGTGAGTTTGAGGAATGTGTATAGGAATACCCCGCTCTGGGTACTGTACTTACAATATACATGAGGGACTCCCTTGTCAATAGCCAAGAGGTTCTCTGCCCTAGTACGACCATAATCCTCCCTTTCTTTCTGCTTTATGAAATATCTACTCCCTTTTATTGCACAATATCACTATGTAAGAGGAAAGTGATTAAATGAAACAGTTTCATGTAGAATATCAAGGGTGGTAATTACACTGTATAAACACGGATACAATACGGAAGGATGAATCCAAATCAGGCAGAAATAATATGAAAATATTACACCAACGGCATATGGATTACTAACCTTACGAGCCAGGGCAATTAGCTGGATCAAGTGTGACTGTGACACGTTTGGTTCCTTAGCTCCCACTTCTTCAAACACAGAAATCGGGTTGGATAGTCCAGTACCAGTCATGTTCTGTAAATATTCTTGACAGGTATAAGTACTGTTGGTTTCATTACCAAGTTCATCACTAAGCGATGCCAATGTGGAGCCATCCAGATATTTGTATCCCAAACCAAGTATGATCATGAAGTGAAGCACTCACTACCGAGTCATATGGAAAGAGAAATTGGGTTGGAGAGCGAAAGTTTCAACAGTGATCAACAAATATTATTGGAGAGGGAGAGAATTATTACAATACAGAGGTTATAAATCAACAAGATGACTGTCATCTAAATAAATTATCATAATATGTCAATATCCAAGCGTAATGTTAGTGTCCAAGGGTTATTATGCAAAACTAATACAGACTTTACATAGTAATGTATTAATGCTCTATTTGCGAGTCATGTAGTTATTCTTACCCAGCTGGTTACTCGGAAACGAAGTGGGAAAAATAATTACGAAAACATCTGTTATCCTTAAAGATAAAGCCAATTTCGCTGCTCCAAAGCGTTCAAGACCTGTTATTAAATTAAAGGTTATTAAAGGTGCCAGCGAGTGGCAGTCACTGGGACAGAGTGTATGAAACACACTATAGCACACATCACAAGGATGTAATGTATGGCCCAGCAACCACTCCACCCACGTGAGACCCGAGTCAGCTTTCGGCTATGGCTGACTAAGCAGGAAGACCTCAGACAGCTGACTCAAACCCCCTACCCCCTGCTCACAGGGGTGGTAACCTCTGGCATCAGTGGTATTTTTAACAGTGTCCCGAGCAAGGATCGAACGCTGGGCCACGGGATTGCAGCCACAGACTTTACCACTGTGCTAGCCAGAAGCTGATTGATTTCCTCTTCCCCACACTCAGCACACCTTCACTCTACTCCTCCACTTTTACACCTTACTCTCCGGTGAATTATTTACATTTAATTTATCAATACATTTGATTACGTCATTTTCTGTTATGTTGATATTATTTAATACCTCGGTGTTTTCGTTTTGGACTGTTGTTTCAGATGGTATATCGTTAGGGTTTTCTGTAGTAAAGACTGATGCAAAGAAAATGTTTAGGATACTACTCATTCGCTCTTCATCTTTCGTAAAGTCCCCATTTTCATCAAGAAGTGGTCTGATAGTTGATGTAAGTACTTTCTTTTGTCGAATATAACTGTAGAACTCTTTCGGGTTTGTCTTACTTTGATTTGCAACGTGTTTTTTAATGGTCTTTTTACTTTGTTTGATTAACTTTTTGGCTTTTCTTCGTAAGTCTGTAAACTTGGCCGGCAGCAATAGTTGTTAGTATACCTCGCTCTGCCATACAGATTTCAAAATGTACTAGTTATGTCTGCCTGGGTGGAATCAGTGCACTGACTTTTTTTGTGCCCAGATTGTTTTCAAACTGAATCTTTACCCCGTGATTCTGGTGGCCCTTAGATTTAACCTAGTGCATTGCCAAGGGTGCTACAACAACTAGCAAGGAGGAAAGGGTCCATATTTTGGCGCTAAGGGAAGGAAAAGTGCCAATTAAAGAAATATACAGGCGGACCGTCCGTCAGGCATACCACAACCATAACGTGTATCCTTCTTGCTTTACTGGAGAGATCCTATTTTGAAAAATTAGCTAGGTCTATGCCTAGACGTCTGCAAGAGGTTATTAATATGAAAGGATTAATAACAAAGTACTAATTGGTGGGTACCAGAACAATACATATATTTTTTTATGAAATTTCCCATAATTTTATGTCACGATGTCGTAGGTAGCGTCGATGTCTGTGGGAGGTAGCGTCTTTTTTTGCCGATACTGTATATCATTACTGGTTAATGCATTGCAGGGATTCAGTCAAAGATTAAATAAATCCCATATTTCACTTTTGGCATATTTTTCATTATTCATTCGATCACGCAAATTTTGCGCAAAAATAAATAATGGAGTGAAGAAAGCTTTTATTGTGCTCTCCATGTCCTTCTGCTCATGAACACATTGCAGTGATACAAGAAATGTAATCGTTCGAACTATAAGCTCAGTGTCCATGTCTGTTGATATAACGTGTTTTTTAGTTACATACTACTCAGATAGACGGTATAATGAAGTAATTACAAGTATTGATTACAAAAAATATACCTGTAATTAAATAATATTGGTGTCCTAGGAACGGTATTATTATTATGGTCTTTGCCTTACGATTACCTACAGATTGCTCATTAAATGGTATCCATATAATTTTGAAGTTACACTAATATAGAATTCTGATTAAATCTCAGAGGGAATTAAATAATTGACTCTCTTTTTGTCATTTTAGAATATAACTTAACGAACTGATTTGCCATTTGGACAAACAACTAACTACCTCCCTCCTTTGGGTTTGCAACATTGTTGCGATTTATCGCTGCGCCAAATTCTTTTTAAATGTTGCCACATGTTAACGCTACGAGTATTAATAACTATAAACATTATTCAACAGTGTACTGTAGAAGTAAAATAAAATTATCAATAATGTAAACGTAAACAAAAAGATTTCCATACAAGTATTAATGGACTAATAATAATAGACCAATTATTAAGTAAATTTTTGGTATAATTTAAATTGACACATAATATTCCATAATGGGTTTACCATGTAATTATGGATATCAATAATTCCTTTGTTTCCTTTGAACACGATGAACAGGCAGTCAGGCTGAGTGGACGAAGACAGTATAGTTTGTACTGCTGGTTGCCACTGTGAATTACCATCATCTAGGGAAAAGAGAAAAATTGGTTCAGCATATAATTTTGCATACTACAGATGTTTTGTATAGCATAGCATAGTGATATTTTTCTTACCTATGATTTGGAATACTAATGCATTTCCTGAGGACTGAGATCACTCTGGTGCTGCTGGTAGAGTCTGGGACTAAAGTACTCAGAGAAGCGTTGTGAATTATTTTATTGGCCAGAGATAGTGCTTCAGTCGCTGTTTAGAGAAGGGACTCTTGAATGGAGGAAGGGGCTACAGTTGGGTTGTGGGGATTCGTATTCATTGCTTCAAACATGTGTGTATTTACCAACCTATGAGATTGATCAATATGTAAGGATCTGTGGTAAAAGGAAATATGTGGCCAATCCGCACTCGACTCGACCATGGCTTAGTGTCCAGTTTCCCGTGTAACTCCCTTGTCAACTCACTCGTATTACTACTATTATGTATCGTATGTCATGATTTCAACACTAAAAGTAGTATGAACACTTGTACGAATATATCATCGTGTAACTGTCACTTAGAAAATTATAAACAAACTGACTTGTACCGTAGGAAACACGTATATTTACTATCAATTGTGCCTGTATGGGTGTGTTTTGTGGTGTTATTTTCTTATTACTACCCCATTATGTATCGTGTGTCATGATCTATACACTAAATAATAATTTGTAACCTTGTAGGAATATCATGGTGTCACTCACGTACATATATTCACTACGGTATTGTCTTACGATCATTAGAGCACAAATTCGGACAAGGGCAATTACTTAAAAATCGCCCAGCCATCGTGGGGTCCCAGAATCGACTGAGTGGGTAGCGGATCGATATTTTGAGTGTATTTTCTCGCCCAACGACAAGAAAAACTAGCCCTACATGGCGCGAAATAGCGCTAAATCGCTGTAACGGTGTATGTCGTGACCCGGTTTCTACCGTATGACGGTCTTTGTCGTGGTCCGGTCTGTAGGGGTTAATAGTGGTCATTATTCTGCATAAACTGTAGGGATTGTTCTTCTGATTGATTCAAATATTAACCAAATAACATTACTAGAAAAGTTTGGTGATAGGAAATTAATGTAGTAAATTTTCTAGTCGTTACGAACGTTGAATGTCACAGTGGTGTATACACATTTCTGCGGCCGACAGTACATTCGAATACCATGGTTTCTAGCCCACTCGAGTCGGAAGCAGGCGGTTTATGGACAACAGGTTTTCTGGACATAATTTGTATATCCTCGTGATGATTTGGTTGAGCTGTCGTCCAGAAACCGCCAGCTTCAGATATCTGGCTTCGACTCTGGTGGACTAAAGACTATGGTATCCGAGTGTACAGTCTCCTCCACTCCCCTTCTACCAGTTCAGCGTTGTCAATGTATACACCCGGGATCGTGTGAGCTACCATCCGAAACACCTGCCAGCAAGAGTGTACACAATAAGGCAAGTGCTGTATGCCACAATCTTCTATGTACTCTGTTAACCACTGCATGGCATAGTTTTCACTGTACTTTATCATTTCAGTACATACTTCATCTACTTCTCTTGTTTTACCATACTTTATATTATTGAACCACTTTCTTTATTTCGGCCATTTGCTTTATTTTATTTTTTATTTGCTTTTGTAATCAGCTAAGATAAAGTGGTATGACTATTAGATGGCAACCTCACTCATTGGTGGGCTTATTACCAATGAACTATGTCAGTGAGATACAACTTTATGACACGTTTCCAATAATTTTATGGAAATCGTTAAATTGTAGTAGTAGTAGTAGTAGTCAGGGTGACCAGATTTAGCATAATTATGCAAAATTTAGCATATTTTTCCTGAAAATTGTGTGTTTAGCATAAACTTTAGCATAGTATCAAATCTAGCATATTTTTAGCATAATTTAATGAGCTTAGAACAATTTCTAGCCTGATTATAACTTACCACTTGTGGCTAACGGTAGTTTCTGGATTAAAGGCCAGGATAAACCTACATGTTTAATTTAGTGTACCATGATTAATGGGAATTTTGAAACAGTCCATATACTTTGAAGTTTTAACGAAACTTTAGCTACAGCAGGAAATCACAGGCGTTGAAGAAGGGTGGACGTGTGCTGCTTCAAAAATTTAGTTATAATGTACACAATAAGGCAAGTGCTGTATGCCACAATTATAAGATAATACACAGGTAAACAGACTGCCTGCCTAAGACCCTGTACACAAGATAAGCAGAGGGCAGATATTGGTAATAAACAGTGTGAGTCACAGTGGTACCCATGTGATATAGAAGCCAGTGTATAGCAAATAACTAGATAACCACCAACCTTATTAATATTGGCTAACACCTGAATACACAGGGGTTGTTCTTATCATTGTTGTTCTCTACCTACGATAGAGAGTAGGGAGAGAATAGAGAAAGAGAGTAGAAAGGAGAGTAGGGAAAGAGAGTAAGACTCCGACATAACCAAGGAATGGTCACAAGGAGATATGCCTAATCCACAGATAATATAAACTGATTAATGTAGCAGACTAGGTATGACTAAGAACACGAGGACTATACCTCATGACCACATGACAACAAGACAAGTAACTTTCCTACCACATGATCCACGTGGCATCCGGCCACGTAAGCATGACAACACACAGTAATAATTGTATCCAAAGACAACTGACAACTCAAGTGAAATTGTATATAAACAGTGACACTTACCTAATAGGTAGGATAACTTAAACTGTCTCCCAGGGCTATAGGCTTGTCTCCACAGAGAGAGACTATATACATATAAGACCAGGCACATCAGTATCATTCCCTGTGTAGATATAAGTGTATATAAATAAATGTATTAAGCCTTGAATAAGAAACTTGTGAAATCAATTACCTAAGAACACCACTCCGCCGAACTCGCTACCAACAACTAACAACCAACAACCAACAACTCACTACAACAACAATGTACTGTACCAGATTCTTTGAAGAGACTAGAATCAGGACTGGTACATTTTGGTGACAGCGGTGTTTTTGTGCAACATACAAGATTGCAAAAAGGTAGACTTCACGGGAGACAGTGAATAACATAGTTCAAGACAAGTTGAAGATTTTACTTGTAAATTTCTCTCAGGTAATTTCTTCTCACGACCTCTATAAACGAGGGAGATAAACCACAAATTCATCACCTACAAGACACCTACTTCAACATAACTGCAACTAGACCTACAAGGGGACCTCATCTACTTCACAACAATCAAGCATCACTACCCCAGGCGTCCCTGTACGTAAATTCTCTCGTAAGGACAACGCCATCCCTTCATCACTACCCATGAGCGTCCCTGGAACGTAAGGACGTCATCACTTCATCACTACCCATGAGCGTCCCTGGAACGTAGGACAACGTCATCACTTCATCATCTCCATTCTCCAAGCTGACACCTTGTTACGTAAATTCTCTCGTAAAAGGCAAGTCAACATTCATCATCTTCACTCCAAGAACGACTACTAGTGTGTTAGTGTGCGAGCTACTCATCACCACGACTGGCCAGACACCCCACCTAGACGTCAACTCGTCGTCATCATCATCGTTGCAACTAAAGTACTAAAAGTAGGTACACATTACATGTACATTACATTATTTTTCACTTGTCTACGAACATGTTAGGATAAAATTAGGTTTCCTCATTAAAGCCCAGAAAGAAAGAAAAGAAGTGCCAAATTAAAACAAAGTAAAGAATTCTTCCCCATTAATCTAAAGGTATCGCAATAACTTCGAATATCCCTGATAATGATTCAATATCCTCTGAGCTAGATTCCCCTGCCTCCCTAAAAAGTCTCGTTGTGGTGCCAACACATACGAGTACATTTTCTTCTTCTCCAACCATAACCCCATTAAAAACTCAATCTGTCTATTATATCATCCTGTATTATCACTAACAATGACTACTCCTCTACAATCTCCTATCGTCTCTGCTCATCATCTAACAAATACTGATTCCACTGTCTCTTCTATGCTAACTATGAAACTCTTACCTACCACCATTTCTCATGTAAAACATTTTAAGGGAGATAACCCAAGATATGGGATTCATCTCTTCTTGCATCATTTGGAGAAGGTATTTTGCAAAGCGAATATAGAGCAGGACGAACATAAAATAGCATTGGTAAGAGAGTATATTGCACCGGATAGTCCAGCCAGTTATAGGTTAAACACAAGTGCTTTTTCTAATCCAAAGAATTTAACGTCATATGCCACATTTAGACAGTTACTTATTGATGTTTTGGGGGATGGTAAAGTACAAAAATCGTTCTCAAGGGTTCAAAGAATGATTAAAAGAAAGGCAAACAAAATAAATACAAGGGAACTAGCAAAAGCACTTGCATCAGCAGGATCGCTAGAATTATATTCAAAGAAATCTCGCATCATACATCATGTATTACATATTACTCACTCCAGGGATAAGAAGAATTATAATTTTGATACCATAACTCAAGGGGAATCACACAGACAACGTTGCAAACATTGTAACGAAGATAAGCATAAGACCAGTGAATCTGATAGTAATAAATCCACAGGAAATAATGGGAAATCAAAGCATAAATACTGTCATTCACATGAGTCAAATTCGTATTCCTTAAATGAACACATGATCCTTAACAAAAGGAAACAAAGCTTGCACAATCGAAACATGATGTATGAAACGAGACCACCACAATATTAAAGTGGCATCAATAATCACATAAGTAAATAAATACTGCCCTGTCGTCGTAAATACCTATAATATAATAATAATCCCTGTCTAAGTATCACATAGTAATATTTCATTAATGATAGACACAGGAACAGCAGTTTCCTTGTTATCGGATAATTCCTTTAACAAATTGTGCAACTTAGATCCCCAGCGGGTTTTATAAACTAAGATTGAACAGGTGATATAAAATTGTCACATATGACAAATAATAAATTAACAGGTATTAGGGACACTAAACCCTTCCTGTACGGTTAGACAAAAACTAACCAAATACACATAATAATATGCACTAAACATAAAATAATACATTTTAGGTATTAATGTATTTTAATACAGGATTGTCCAGGCCAAAATATAAGTCCATAAATATGTATTGAAAAACAAACAAACAAAAAAAAAAAAAAAAACAGAAAACGGGAACTATTACATTATCATAAAGGCCTACTGCACATAATACTATATTACCACTAAATTTCGTCCATGAATTGAAGGTAGAGCTTCCATCTCATGTTACAACCACATATTAGTGTTCTATCCTTAGTAGAGTCTGGGAAAATAACCTGGGAATGTATCTACTTTCACTAATGTAAAGGATAATAATATTGCTACTATCTATATCTTTAAGAAATCAACTACCAATAATCAGGTAAAGAAAATGACATATTTATATGATCGGTACAAGATGGAAGTTAGACTAAATACCACAAGAAATATATCAATTTTAACCGAAGAGTTAAAAGATAATCATATAAGGGAGAAACTTAGAAAATTGGTCAGGAAACGATATTTTCTAATTTATCGTGATAATTTTATTAATATACTAGCCACATATCAAAATGCGATTGCCCTACCTGGTAACATTTTTAGGAATAACCTATTTATAAATAAGCATATAGGCGACCATACCTTATACTAGACACAAAGTTATAAGTGATAAATGAAATGTTGCATGAAAGTATTATTAAGATTTTAACTCCCCCTTTTAACAGTCAAATGTTTTTGGTTTCAAAAATGATGGTGAATTTAAGCCAGTACTTCTTACAGAGATATAATGCTACAAGTAAAAATAAATATCCCCTCCCTCCTTTAAGGATGTTTTCTCTAACATTGCTCAAACAAAACATATTAAAATTGGTCAGTGGACACTGGCAAGTAGCATTATATAATAATACATTTAATACGTCCCATGGTTATTATGAATACATTCGTAGATCATTTGGGTTACGTAATGTTTAATCAACATTTAAGCATATGCAAAAATTTCGTGTCAGTGTTATTATTAACGTAGTCATCGCTTAGCTAGACAATTTGATTATTTTTCTAATAAGGTACAATCACAATATTTAACAATAAGGAAGGTTAAATAGACATTGAATTAGGTAGGCCTCAAACTTTAAATATATATGTTTCATTATATTACCAGGATATTATAATGATAGGTTATACATTAACCACCACTGGGCTCCATACACAATAGCATAAAATACGAACAATGAAAGTAAACTAACGTAAAATCACTCGAGTTTATGTTCGTATATAGAGAATCATTATAAAGAAATTTTTCCCATTTAACAAACGCACTAAATAATCTCCTCAGGAGAGTGACAGATGTGTATGGAAGTCAGAAAAGTTAATAAAAGTTAATTAATGTCTGCTCCAATTAATGCATTTCCATATATATAATAATAATAATACATAATAATAATATCACGTGTACAGATGCTTCTTCAGTGACTTAGGCACTGTACTTATGTAAGATATAGCTAAGTTCTACGTCGGGTATCTACTTATGCATAACGAATATTTAATGCACAGCAAACTCGTTACTCTGTAACGGACCAGGAACAATTAACAAATAATGTTAGGGGCAATTCGTACTTTTAGAAAATCGTATTAGGCTATCCTTTACAAATACTCGTGAATCGCTAAATATATTCTTGGCTTTACTATAATCTCAAACCTTAGCGTGAAAAGTAGCCAGATATTATCGAACCATTAAGGAAGTTCTCTCACATATTGTTATTAACTACCTTCCAGGATGATTAGATAAAATAACAAATCCCTTAAACAATCATCTTGTCATTTACTTCCGAAGTCACTCATGGACGTGGTAAACATTCATAAACATTAGCAATTTCTATGCTAAAATATAATAAGACATTATTTAACTCTGAGGATGAAACTAATGGACGAGAATTACAGTCACTTAAATAATTTTCCCTTTATGATAAGATTTTTACAAAAAAAAAAAACTTAGTAAAAGTGACTTACAAACCAATGAAAGTGATAAATTAAATAATACTTCCCTCAGTGTTAATTACCCTTTTATCAAAATGCAACAGGACATCCTGGGAGAGAATATCAAAACAATCTCCATATAATATATTATCAACATAAACTATGGGCAGAAAAAAAAAACATATACAGTATATCGCTCAGTGCGAAACATGCAATGCTCCATGACAGGAATATAATCCTGGACGAATCATGAGACATAATAGGAATAATTCTACTTTCCTTACCAATTACAAATCAGGGCATAAATAAACTATTACCTATGGTTAACCATTTTTCTAAATATTTAGTGGCGGCACCACTACATGATAAAAACCGCAAATAATACGTGCACATATATCTAATCCCAAATTATTTTATGCCTATATACATGTCCCAATATTATAAAGATATCTAATTTCTACTAATTTGAAGCAAACGTTTGTATAACCATATCTCCCCATATCTCCCAGCAGCTAATGGTTAACAATACGGCAAAACCGTAAAATACTACAAGTACTTGGTGGCACAGAACCAATGGAAATCCCTCCACATGGAAAGACTGCATAAAAAAAATGACAGTCTATGAATACTACAAAACGTTGAAATAAAAGAAAAAAAACTCCTCAGGAAATACTATATGGCGTACAAAAAAACGTCTTTCATATAATTATATGAGATAACAATTGCCACACAGAAGCCAGGCTACAACAAGGACAACTTCGCTGAACAACAGTGAGTTGCAGTTCAACAATTTCATCATGATGTACAAGCAATTTACGGGCTTGCAAGGAAAAAATGCGTAATCGCCTACACAAGCAATTTTCGGGCTTGCAAGGAAAAAAATGCGTAATCGCCTACACAAGCAAATTTCGGGCTTGCAAGGAAAATAATGCGTAATCGCCTACACAAGCAAATTACGGGCTTGCAGGAACAAAATGCGTAATCGCCTACACAAGCAATTTACTGGCTTGCAGGAATAAAATGCGTAATCGCCGGTCTAATAAAGCAAATAATTCAAATGTTCACTCCAGGTGATACATAAAATAATACGGGTACCCGATCGAAGTTTAAAACTTCACACAGTCAAATCTTTAGTAGGTAATAAACTTATAATAAAGAATATTTTTACCAGGTGGATGATATTGTATATGTAAACAGGATAAAGAGATTGGTAAAGCGCGCAAAACCATCCAAAATAAAACCAATCCATATCACTGAAACATAACAATTTCCTCTTCTTAGTAAATTTATCCCTACTATATACTATATACTATATAATGAAATAATCAATTACAAAAATAAATCCGATCGGTTTACTATGAAATAAAATAATATTTCTTTTTACAGATGTGGCCCAAATCAACCAAAATGGATAATAATTTTTGTCTCTACTCTCAACAGCTCCAGGCTCAGACGCGGAACACAAAGCAGTACAAATGACGTCTTCAATCCGAGAGCTCTCGTATACAATTTTATTAACAAGCAGATGAAAAGAAAAGAAAAAATAAATAAACTAATGGTGACAAATGCTATAATCACTATTTCTTACTCTTTACAGATTTTATCCCAGTGAGCAGTGGCTACAGCTACAAGTATTTACTGATACACTAGTTTATTTGACAGGTATCACACAAATGGAATCCAGCGACTAAGGTAATATTGTTCGCTTATTATACAAAATATATAATGGCTTGAGCCATCACCACAGCCCAGAGCGTGGTTGGGAAAATTTGTACGTGTATTTGCGTGAACATTATTTGGTACTGCTTACATAGTGGTATACACATATATCCTATTAAATAAAGGATTATGAGACAAACTGTTGCATATCGTGGTAAGTGTAACAGGTAAAAAGCATTGCACAGAAATTAAAAACGAATTATAGAGCTTTACTTTACCAATAAAAGAAAATATTCACATATACTTAGTAGGCTTCTATTTATTTCTGCGAGAAGCAGGAAGCTGTATTACGAGTACAGAAACTTAGAAAGAAAGTACAACCATTTATTAGGAGAGTATTTACTGCGGGTAAGATAAGATTAACTCACACTTAATATCACTCGAATAACTATAATATGCAAAGGAAAAATCAGTGTGAAGTACTATCTTACCAAAATATCTTTCTTCCACCTATTTTAAATATTATTATACAATCGTGCGTAGTATTTTAATACAAGAGTATATACTCATTATTATTCCCATAGAAGGTAAAGTATTATTCACAAGCTACGCACTTCAAGAATTCCCAATGAAAATAGAAATAATCTTTTAATGTTCAAAATTCCTCCTAGAAGTATTATACTTAGTGATGATGTCATCAATGACACACACTCCTCAAGTACCATGTTGCATGTCTTTATTTATATGTTGGTCCTGCATAAATATTGGCAAGTATTCCTCCAAAGGATGCGAAATCTCCACGTGCTTTAAAGCAATTCAAGCACTATATGCATGTAATTCATATCTATTACTAATCAAACCTCTCTTATATCATCAAATTTCTATTCCTACTATCTATACTTACCTACTGATAGACAATTAACAATATATTACCCTACTCACCCTACACATGGCATGGATTAAGGCTACTGTAGAGAGGCAGACTCAGATAAAATCGATTCAAGGGAATCGTTACATTGGAAAATAAAATATATAATTGCTAGACAATATATCCCACTCTCTTCCATCTTTCAATATATTTCATTTAATATCGACTTGTTTAATATCTCCCTATTATCAGTTGTTTCAGAAAAAAGTGAAGCTGGGAAGTTATTCATGGAAACTGGGAATCAAACATCCTTCTAATATCAGTTGGTTACTCCATATATTGATGAAAATAAAACTTGGTACAAATATTTAATATCCCATGTCTTATCTTTCTGGCAGGTACTATAACATTTTTATATAGAAAAAGTCTACTGTCATATTTTGCATTGTATAAGAGAACTCTATCAATGTAGACTGAATTATCTTGTTATGGAAAATTAACATTTAGCTGTTATTGCACAACCACAAAATAGCAACAAGGCCTCTTCATTAATGTGTGAATTTTTAGCATAGGTTAGCTTATACACATAACTACAAGCACCTAGCTCAACACATTAATTTTAAGATTATTTCTTTATGTATGTACCAGTGTATTTTATTCATGTATTGATGTTCATTTTAAGTATATGATGTGCCTATGTCTTTGATGTCAATTTTATATTATTATTGAGGTATTCACTGATAATATCTTAGTTATTGTGTACCCTACCTACATTGTATGTTTGTTTCCACAATCAAGGTAATCTGAGACAGATTACGGTAGCGGCCTCGAGCGATTGTACACAATAAGGCAAGTGCTGTATGCCACAATTATAAGATAATACACAGGTAAACAGACTGCCTGCCTAAGACCCTGTACACAAGATAAGCAGAGGGCAGATATTGGTAATAAACAGTGTGAGTCACAGTGGTACCCATGTGATATAGAAGCCAGTGTATAGCAAATAACTAGATAACCACCAACCTTATTAATATTGGCTAACACCTGAATACACAGGGGTTGTTCTTATCATTGTTGTTCTCTACCTACGATAGAGAGTAGGGAGAGAATAGAGAAAGAGAGTAGAAAGGAGAGTAGGGAAAGAGAGTAAGACTCCGACATAACCAAGGAATGGTCACAAGGAGATATGCCTAATCCACAGATAATATAAACTGATTAATGTAGCAGACTAGGTATGACTAAGAACACGAGGACTATACCTCATGACCACATGACAACAAGACAAGTAACTTTCCTACCACATGATCCACGTGGCATCCGGCCACGTAAGCATGACAACACACAGTAATAATTGTATCCAAAGACAACTGACAACTCAAGTGAAATTGTATATAAACAGTGACACTTACCTAATAGGTAGGATAACTTAAACTGTCTCCCAGGGCTATAGGCTTGTCTCCACAGAGAGAGACTATATACATATAAGACCAGGCACATCAGTATCATTCCCTGTGTAGATATAAGTGTATATAAATAAATGTATTAAGCCTTGAATAAGAAACTTGTGAAATCAATTACCTAAGAACACCACTCCGCCGAACTCGCTACCAACAACTAACAACCAACAACCAACAACTCACTACAACAACAATGTACTGTACCAGATTCTTTGAAGAGACTAGAATCAGGACTGGTACAATAAAATGTATGAAAAATAGGAACCCATAACCGGCCATAACTTGTAAACTCAATAAATAAATAAAATTGCATTATTATTTTCTACAGGTAACACTGAAAACATTTTACTTGTATTGTATTAGAGTTTCAATCTACTAGTGTATGTTGCACAAATAATTGTAAAATAACCTTTCAGAATGTGACTATAATTTTAATGTTCTTTGCAAGAATTGTTCATAATTATATGAGTGCATACTGTATACAGTTAATAACTTAGAAATAATACTATATTAACAATAAAATACAGCAGAAACCAAACGTATGAAAAGCAACAAAAGATTTAGCATAATTTTTGCCAATCTAGCAAAATTTCAGCTGCTGTCTAGCATATTCCCGCTCGAGAAATCTGTTCACCCTGGTATCAGTAGCAGTAGTTATGTTGGAGACCTTAGCAATGATTATTGGAACTTGGAGAGTGGAGACTTGGATAATTAAGAAATCTGAGAATCCTAGTATTTTGCAACATCATGACAAAATCACTTACCATATGTGAGAGGAATACTGGCTGCAAGAATTCCCAGGACTCCACTAGATAACCCGTGTAGGCACCAGAAAATGTTCCACATCTGTAAAGATGATGACATTTATACAATATGACATTTATACAATGGGAGTTAGGCTACACAAATAATAAAGTACAAAAAAAAGTATTTATTATTTGTACCACTAATATGTACATGCAAATGTATATAATTATAGTACATACCATATGTAAACCAATAATTGTTTGTTCGAATATCTTTCATTGCTTCATGACAAAGGTTTTGTCTGGTGATATTAACATGGTATATTTTCTTAAGCCAGGAATAGTTGCAACTGATAACGTGCTGCATTGTTACCTAGATTATTTCTATATACCGACTGATATCATATATCTATAGACACTCAGCAGTACCTCTGCTTACCACTCATTCATAACTGTTTAACCTAGCAAAATCAGATGCATAATCACCTACTGTTTAAAACAGAGTCTGTTAAAAGTAATAGGTTAAATCGTACGTTAGGCAGCTACCGGCGCCAGCTCGCCTCGCCACACTACACACACAGCCTGGCTAAAAAGAGGCTAGATAATATATCACTCTTTCAAAGGTTATAAAGTTATTCTGTTAGACTACGAACCTGCATCAAAACTGTACCCATAGAATGCTTAAACTAATGTAGTTTCATAATCAAAATAGTTTTATTATCATTTCCCAATTCTCCATTTTAATCTAGTATTTCAGTACGAGAATAATTTGTCACATTTTCTCTATGACATTCATATTTATAATACCTGTAATATCTTTCTTAATAGGGAATTGAACACATTTTGGCATATATCAGTTACAGTTAATAAAATTTGACCTCTAATGAAGTCTGAAATGCTACAGTATATGTTATTCTGTGGTCATATCAAGTTGATGAAATAAAGTAACGGTCAACAGATTATTTGTGTTTACCTTACGCATGACATATTACATATACCGGTACTTTAACCCCTAGAGACCGGGACTTTAAGTGCAATTAACTCACTTAAATAGGCGTGGCGTTTGACACATTGTAACACTCACCCACTCATATACGAAATATGCAATATATACAACACAAGAAATATTCATAAATGAGGATTTTTTGTTACAAAAAAGTAAAAGCCATAAATTTATTAGTCATACTACCATCCCCATCACTTAAGAGAGCTGAGAGCTGAGAGTGTGAAGGGAACTTTTACTGCGTAACAGTAACTTATGAGAAGAGAGTATTCCCCCACAAATTGCCGAATGATATGACTGATAGATAACACCGATTGCAGATATAACAATGCAGTGGAAAACGTCCCTCATGATCTACAGTCTATCCCTCGGAAAGAAAGAAATTAATTTTCTGTGGCAAAGTCAGTGGAAGAGACTAATTATTCCTACCATCAAGCCTCCCCCGTAAAAAAAATATGACTGCAAAAGAAAACAAAAACTTGCCTTGGATGCGAACTGACCCAAAGTTGACGAAAACGGACTTCCAATTTGCTACGTGGAATGTGAGAGGCGTGAATGATGATACCAAAGAGAGAGAGGTTTTGGAAGTGATAACAAATGCAAGGTTAGATGTATATGGAATGACAGAGACCAAATGGAAGGGAACATGTGTGAAAGAGTGGGAATATGGAATGGGGGTGTGCGCTGGAGTGAATGAGAATGAGAGAGCGAAAGAAAATGTGTGTCTATATATAAGTAATAAATGGAAGGAGTATGTAAGAGTGTAGTAGGTAAGGTATATTGTAAGGTAATGACTGAGAGAGTTACAGCGATAACTGAGAGGTGGATGGGTAAGGAGCAGGGTGAGTTTAGGAAGGGTAGAGGGTGTGTAGACCAGATTTTCTCCTTGAGATGTGTAATAGAGAAGTATATGGAAAAGGGACAGAAGTTGCATGCTGCTTTTATGGATTTGGAGAAGGCATATGACAAAGTCGATAGAGAAGGTCTGCGGAAAGTACTGTGAATATATGGAAATATGGAATATATGGAAATATATGTGAATATATGGGTGGAAAGTTGCTTGAGGCAGTAAAGAGCTTGTATGAGGGTGCAAGAGCAGCAGTCCGGGTGGAAAGTGAACAAAGTGAGTTCTTCAACTTGAACATTGGGTTGAAGGAAAGGTGTGTGATGTCTCCATGGTTGTTCAATGTATATATGGATGAAGTCATGAAAAAAATACAGGGAAGAGCAGTGAATGTTGGTATACCTATGATAAGGGAAGGAAGTGAGTGGAAGTTACCTGTGCTGCTGTTTGCTGATGATACAGTTCTGTTAAGTGACGATGAGAGGGAATTACAGGGATTGGTGTTTGGAGATGTGTGCGAGAAACGAAACCTGAAGGTGAATACGGCAAAGAGCAAAGTTATGGTTTTTGAAAGGGGTACAGCCACGGGTAGTGAAGTGAGGTTAAATGGACAGGTTATGGAGAATGTCAGCACATTTAAGTATTTGGGCAGTGTGATGAGTAATAATGGGAATCTGGAAGATGAGATGCGGGAGAGGGTACAACAGGGGAAGAGGGTTGTAGGAACACAGAAAGCAGTGACAAGGAATAGGGCCATGAGTATGGAAGTGAAGAAGACGTTACATGATAGTGTGGTAATCCCGACACTGACGTACGGGAGTGAAACGTGGACCATGACGGAGATATATAAATCAAGAGTTAAGAGAAGTGCATGTTGTGTGGATGTGGACGTACTAGAGAGTGTGAAGAGAAACACCTTAAGGTGGTTTGGTCATCTGGAGCGTATGGGAGGTGAGAGGTTGGTTAAGAAGGTGTAAGAGAGTGAGGTGGATGGACAAAGGAGAAGGTCCAGACCTAGAGTGAGGTGGAGGGATGGGGTTGAGAGGTATATGAGGGAGAGTGGCATTGGGTGGGAGGAAGGACGCCAGTTAACGGGGAACATGGTTTCATGGAGACGATTCATTTATGGCCACCACTTCGGGGATTGAGGCGTCGGGCAATAGATAGATAGATAGATAGTTTTGTCTTCCTTTTTCTCTTTCTTTAAAATCTTGGTTTTATCAATATATTACAAACCTGGCAAGAAATTCGATAGATATAAAAATTTGCTTTTAAATGAGCTATAAAAATAAATTGTATGATCAGAATTGACGGAGTTATTAAAAAAAAAAAAAATATACAAAATATGAAATATAAAATAATCAGAATAACTTTATTTTTGGTATGAAACATTTTTGAGCCCATCTCAACAATGTGTTACAGTTTCATGAATGTTCAGCCATTCTTTCTGTACGAGTGCCTGAATGCCTGAATGCTGAATGTCTAATATAGAAAGGATAATAATAATCAATAGTCTATCCCTCTGCGGTGGTGAACAAAAGACAGTGCCTTTATTTAAAGGATAAAATGTAGCAAATATTCTAATATATATTTGTCTGTTATTACTTTTCAACTAATCACTTTCATTTGTCTTACCCTCTTCCCCCTCACCTTCGCCTCTAATACTCAGATTTAGCTCTCCTATATCCACCTACGTTAATGCACTTCTTTAAACCCGGGTTCTTCAAACTACGTGTCCCGACCCAATACTGGGTCGCCAATTCCTCCAAACTGGGTAACAAGATTACAAAAATAAATTCATGAATATAATAAAACACAATGCTCGTGACCATAAAATAGATATGAAGTTCATACGTGAATTCACCTAACATATTTTTATACTTGAATATTTATATATCTGTTTATAATTATTTTTTATAATTCTGGTTAGAATGCCTTTTTATCATAATCATTGCATTTCAGTTTTGATCATGAATTTTGATAATTGATAATTCTGGTCATTTGTAAAAGATCTTTCTGTATGGGTCGTGACAATGATGTCATAATAAAACCTGGGTCACGATTGAAAAAGTTTAAAGAACTCTGCTTTAAACTATTACTGATTCGACACTGTTCACAGAGAATGCTTCATTCATTCCTCCCTCCTGACACAAGTCTCCTCTACCTCCTCATTCGTTACCCTCCTATATAGCCCCGCCCACATTTTTCTCTTCCTTTCCCACTAACATCCCCCCTCCCTCCACCTGCAACTATTGCCAGATCCGACGAGGCCCAAACCAAGTTGCTGATGAATGGGGTGTTGTCGATTGACCTGTCCTGTACCTCCAGAGTACGTACTAAATGATAATGCAGTCAATACCTTTCCACGGGCCTATAATGATAATGTCGTTGTTGTTGTTGTTTTTCAGGACATGGCCAGTACAAACCCTCAATAATTATTATATACCAAAAACAATATAGATGGTCCTATCAACTGGGATGGAGATACCCGAGGAGTTGTTAAAGATCCATTGAACTATTGTAAGTTGGTGCTGAAGGCGACCCAACAAGTCTGGACAAAGGGATGGTCTTCAGGTCTGGCAGGGACAACGGCCCAAATATTGACTAGTACTCCCTGGTAACGGTACTGGGAACAGATGGGAATGACAGTCCCTAGAATGGTGAATACCGGCCAATCTTAAAGGAAAGAGGTAGGTGAATATTTGCTCTTATCTGGTGAGACAATAAGGCCACAGTGAGAGGAGGCCACAGAGAAGGAGTCAAGAAACCACTGGAGATTCCTTGGTGAGGTAGAATAAACACATATATCATCAGCATAGCCCGTAATTGTAGTTCCAGGAATATTAGGGAGAAAATTGAGCATCAGAATATTAAAAAAAAATAGCTGAAAACACTCCCTTGAGGCGTACCAAGATGAAAACTGTGCAAAGGACTGAGTGCATCACTGGAAAATTCACGGGAGGTCCTGTTACTGAGGTAGCCCCATATCCATCATGGTAGATTACCCTTTATCCCAAAGTCAAACAGTTTATCCAAAATGACGTCTCTATTAGGTCAATGAAGGCCACCAAATTGTCTCTGGAAAGGCGAGAGCTAGGTTAAACGATGCGGCCGTGCATAGCGGCTAAACAGACAGAAAGACAGATAGACAGACGGAGTATTTTATATATATAGATGTATATTTGAACGGCACCGGCAAATGTGTGGAACGGATTATGATTGATAAAACTAATCCTCCTTATTCTCTGGAGAAATATTATGCAAAAATAGGAACCAATGAAAGCAATGATAACTGCGGACTGTCCAAGCCAAAATCCATCATTACATTCGAGCAGGTAACTGTTAATTTTATGCTAAGCACATTATTCATACATGCCTGAATTAATTCATAACATGTACAGTTACGAGCAAGTGAAACGGAGACATGCCAGCCACCGACGAGGTAGTGTAGTGCTTTCCTCATTTGGTAACGCTGATAGGGTCGGGGTTTCAACAGCAGCAGCAACCACACCGGATAATGGACTCCTCCCACCCTCCTAATAAGTTCATGTAAACATAATTATAGGAAATTTATTGACAAAACCACATGTAGGATCTTCACCCGGACAACGTCGGGTATCGCTGCTAGTTGTATATAATGGTTGCTACAAAATAATGACGTATGTATTTAAAGTATTTGTCCTCATGCAATCCTCGCAAACTGATATGACCTTCATTATTCATATAAGCCAGCAATGATGATTGAGGTATACTATTGGTGTGTCATATTTGTTTAGTTTTATGCTATCCTGTCGTCGCACGGATATTGAAGCTGGATGTTGTAGGCCTTTTACCCCTTTTAGGCATGATATCCAATTAATGAAAACAAAAATTAAAAGCAAGCATTACAAGACCCATCAATACTACAACCACCAGTCTTCTCTCTCGACCGTATTCCTTACTAGCCTGCCGATCGGTCTCCTTGTTGCATTATTACGAATTGCATATTGACTCGGCACCATACCCTCCGTCGGCCAATCAGGAGCCAGGTAAGCTTGGCTTGAGTTGCCAGAAACCACCAACTAAAGTTGCTAGAAACCACTAGCTACCTCACTTAGTGGAATAAGATTATCAGCCCTACACCAGACTGCCAGTAGTAGATTATGCTAGGTTTAGGCTAGATTATGCTAGGTTTAGGCTAGATTATGCTAGGGTTAGGCTAGATTATGCTAGGTTTAGGCTAGATTATGTTAGGGTTAGGCTAGATTATGCTAGGGTTAGGCTAGATTATGCTAGGATTAGGCTAGATTGTTCTAGGTTTAGGCTAGATTATGCTAGGGTTAAGTTAGGTCAGGTTGGTTCGTTTGGCAAAAACTGACACTGTTGTAAAATATAAGGCAAGAATATATTTATTTTAAGGATTTGCTAGATTGGCTGACTTTAGCTGACCTGTCTGGCTCTTGATTGGCTGGCAGGGGGTATGGTGCCGAGTCATTATACAGTTCGTAATAATGCCTCCCGGTTCTCATTTGCAAGAGCGGCTGGAATGTTAATAATATTTAATAACAACCCGTTGGATTACTATACTGGAAAAAACAAACTATCAAACCTTTATATACTTTTTATATAGTTCTTACTGTGTTAGCTAATATCATGTCCCTCACAAAGATTAGGACAGCAGCAATGCCGTAAAATCACGGTGAAACAGCACTTATGGTTATTTTATTTTTATTATTTCACCTACTTTATTGACTTTATTAATTAACACACACACACACTGTGTACATACATAGGGTAGGTATACATACATAAAGAGGCTATAAATGATGCACACAAGAATGCAAACATTTCATAATCAGAATGATGATCCTGTTCGCCCTTACTTCCTAAATCTTTCCTCTCTACATCTACAACTCCTTTCACCCTTCTTCCAAATCCTTTGTCCAATGAGAGACTATTCTGACAACTATAGGTGTAGTTGGACAAACCTCGAGCCGCGAGGTTACTCTTCGAACACCGTGGCCTAACAATGATTTTGACAGGCAAACTATATAATTTCATTACCATTCATATGGCTATCCTCCTAACATAAATGAACATAACATTCAGGTGAGTGAATTCCCATAATAATGTGGTACAGATAACTGAAACTAAAGTTAAAGTGAGGCTGAGCTGGAGGAGTAGTGCAACCAGGGTCTTGGGTCCTAAATTTAACTTTGGTTTTAGAATGGTGCCGCCCTGCACGGTTTGTAGCACTTAATTGTTTTAGAATTGATATCATTGGTTAGAAAAACTTGTTTAAAATACAACCGGGATTCGAGGCCATTTAGGAGTCCTTATTTCGAAAAATATTTACAAAAAATAGCTGTTGCGTGGATTTTTTTTATTGTTTAAACGCTACAAAAAGGGCGCCAACCTCTACAGTGGTAATGATAAGACGTAATATATCAGCTGACAAACACTATCGGATTACACGCTTCATTCAGATGTTGCTGAGCCTTTAACATGCGTGGTTACACATAATAGCATATTTATTTTTTTATCTACTGTTCCGCCATGGATTATCATATAGTATTTTGGTTTGTTTTTCTGGCTTCCTCAGAAAATTATCTACATTTAATTATATGACAACAATATCGGTAAAATTAAAAATAAATTAACAATAACGTGGTTTGTAACTCTTTGGAAAAATCACAATTTCTGTTCGTCATAACACATTTTTATAAGAAATTGCTCATAGTTTTGATGATTGCAGGACATTTCGTGCTTTATTGTGTATCTATGGGTACAGTACTTAATTTATTAAGCTAGGATAATATTTGATGGGGAAATTGACACGGAGGAAAAAAAAAAAAAAAAAAAAATCCCACCCGCTGACCATTCCTGTGGTGTGTGTCCTGACTCACATGTAAACAACCCAAGGACTTTCCCGAGAGTTAATATGAATATACGAAATACCTATTAAATATATTGCTGGGCTCAGCGATAGAGGAACACGTTACGTAGCTGAAATGTTGTCTAATATTACTGTAAAGAGACATTATCATACTTAATTTATTTTTCTCTGTTGAATTATAATATTTTAATTTACACACACGAGGCCGAGTTTCGACGGAACCCTCTTTCTTCCACCTTCTGATCCACCTGCTTACTGTGGAAGCACTGACACCAGTCTCCCTGGCGATTGTTCGAGTCGATTTTCCATTCACCCACAGTGAAACAAATTTTGCCCTTTCCGATAAGGCAGTTGGCTGAGACGGGTAACGCTGAGACATTCTCTGTAAAATATTAGTCAATCAGTTTTTCGTGAATAAATAATAATTCAACAGGAAATTAAATGCTAATATTCAACATGCATAGATATATATATACTATTCGAGTTTTCTGATAACAGGGAGGAGTTACCTTAGCTAACTTTATCGGAAAATGTTTAAATATCACACCTGTTAAAGGGTGTTGGTTAATAATAAATATATGTGTCAAATTAATCATTACTGTAATATATTCAGGCTATGAACATTGTTCAAGTGTAAGATGGGGTGTGTGGAGATAATTTTATACTTTCACATAATACGTCTGTTTTGTGCAAAATAAGTTTTATAAGAAAGTCGTTTTCTATTAAAGTGTTCAGTTATCATAGCGTTATAGAAGATTCTATAAACCAATATAAAAGGTTATTGGAAATTGTGCCGTTCTTGGAAATGGAATTTCTCTATACTGTGCATGATGGGACATAATACCCAAGATAGATATTCATATGAGGCTATGGTTCTACATCAAGAAAATCCTAACCACAATTAATTTTATAAATGACGTGGCTATTTTACAATGAAAATTAATAACTATTGTACGAGCCTAATTAAACTAATATCCAACTAGCAGCTGAGCACACTACTGTTAAACTGATTTTACAAAACACCAGCATAACAAACTGTTGGTGGTATATACCTCTCCCGGGCTTTGCACTCTGGATGTGTTATACAAAGTGTTGCAAGTAAGGAATACTACCCAAGATTTTTTTTTTTTTTTTTTTTGAGGAGACACCGTTTTATTTTATTATTATTATTATCACTATTATTATTATTATTATTATTATTATTATTATTATTATTATTATTATTATCATTATTATTATTATCATTATCATTATTATTATTATCATTATCATTATTATTATTATTATTATCATTATTATTATTATTATTATCATTATTATTATTATTATTATTATTATTACTATTATTATTATTATTATCATTATTATTATTATTATTATGCTGCTTTCGCGAGCGAAGCGAGTCTTTTAAATTTTCAGAAAGTTTTCTTGATGGTCAACCTCAGTTCATTTGCCCCAGAATTTGGAAAATGTCTAAACCAAACTCCTCCTAGGCCATTCTGCCTCGGGAGAGCATCAACAATAACAAAAATAACCAAACCAGAAATCATTAACAAACGTTTAGAGTAGTTTCCTACATCATTGGGGTAGGATTAAAACTTTTTAGAACTAGCCTAGTGGTCAACCTCGGTTCCTGTGCCCCATATTTTAGAAAATATCCGAACCTAATTCCTCCTACAGAACTAAACCATACTAGATATCATCAACAAACTATTCAATGAAAGAAAGAAGATTAATCAAATTGTAACTTCTTCCATAGTACAGTACAGTCGCGTGCACCAGTCGGTATCCCCCCCCCCCTTGGCTGGAGCCATGGCCAGAGGAGAGCAAGGAATCGAACAACCCCTCCCTCCAACCCTCATCCACACCCTCTACAGTCTACACACACCATCTCCACCTTCACCCCCACCCCACCCCAGCCCCGTTAAGAAAGTTGCTGGTTAGGCGTGATATCACTCACGTATTGATATTAATATTTATGATTAAACATTCACTTGAATTACCAATACCATCCATACCACACCAGAAGGAGCTAATCTACAATAATGTGTTAATGTGACGTTATGGAGATAACAAATTCATATAAAGGCAGTAAGAATATACAAACAACCATAAATATAACAACTTACTGGTTTTAAAATCAGTAAATAATTTACATATGTCCAGTGAATGTGTTATTCCAATAATATAAGATATATGACAGTCCATCACCACCACAACCCTAACACTCCATTGTAACGCCAACGAACAAAACCTCCAACACGAAATAATCTATCAACACGTCTGTGAACTGAATATTGCTTTGCCATAACATAATGCAGATATGCCAATAGTATCAGTATAAACAGTATTCTCCTTAATGTCTAGTTTCTCTATCGTCCATGTGAAAATATGGACGATATACCACACCTTATCTGGTTTACACAATATTTGAATCAAGATAAGCACGTTTCTTGACACTAATAAACAGGTCATTTGGATATTATTACAGGTTACGGTATCATATTATTACAGGTTATGGTATCATTATGTATGAATAAATACCCTACAAGATATCTCAATCACAGCCTTTTGTTTTGTGTTAAGAGGGACTACAATTGGAAGTGACTTATGTTAGTGAGCAGAGAGACTTAGAGCAAAACTAATGAGTGATTAAGGGACCCTGTGTTATAGTCTAAAAAATGGAGGTAAACGAGTCCTTCAAATATTGCCACGAAACATCACCTATAGAGAAGGAGCTTGTTTCGTGGCATGGTTAGGAGGAATCAAACGTCTCAAATTTTATACACGATCACAGGGTCCTTAAAGGGAGTGGGGAAGTAGTTAGGAACACGGTAGATGAAACCCAATAATACACTTGACATGACTAATCATTGATTGATAAGGGGATCGGTGGATGACTGACTGACACTATCACTCTGGCTTCGTGACACTAAGATGTTGGATGTTGCTATGTGTGTTTCACATCTTCGCTTAAAATACAAACAACTTCTTCTTCTATGATTATGAGGCATCCTATTTACCACCAGTTCATTTTCAACACATGGATTTCCAAGCAAACATTATTTCTCTTAATTATCCTACAGGCTAATGAACTCTAAAAATTTGGCGGATGAAGAGTACTACTTCGTCACAGCGTATCACAGATTCATCTGAAGTAATTCCAGACAAACCAAACAATATATTGTTTATAGCATCATACAAGGAGAACTGTAAAATTTCATTCTCGAATGAAACATAATTGAGAATAAAGTAGGTAGAGTACCACCTAAAAATATATGGGGGAAAACAATTAGGTTAAGGCCGACAACAAAACTACAGTAAATCGTTATTTCCGAATATTTTTGTTTTCTTTTTTGATAAGGCAATATAGGTAAAATTTCAGCTGACCTGTATTTATTTTCACACATCAACAGGAGTCATCCATTCAAGAGATTTGTATGAATATTCAGAACAAGGAATCCTGCGTATATGTTCACGAACAGTCTATGGCGATACAAATATAAATGGTAACGACACTGTCATTGTCTTTTTTAACTCTCTGTATTCCATTTAAAATCCCTTTTTATTTCATAATTATACACTATACTGTAAAATTTTACAGGCAACTCCTAAACAGTGCTTCAAACTTTATGTGTATGGTCACGTTGAGAAGAAGTCTGAGAACGACCCCCAAGTGCCGCACATGTTCAGGTTTAAATAAAAACTGCTTGAATCCACACTTTTGCTTTCATTGCAACGGTCACACTCTCCCTTATACAGAGGTTGTCAATTTTACAAATTCGACCGGGTAGTAATGGAATCAGCTTGTAATGAATACATTTGAATAGTAAAGAGCTAATTGGAAATGATTAGGAGCTAACAAAGATCCTTCCTGAATATATACCGTAGCACCCGCTTACCCTCACTCAGAAACTAATAATAAAGTGGCATCAGAATATACTACTACATCATTTAAAGTAGCTTCTGACATACCAGCCTTGTTGTTTGATACTACGATTATGGACTGCTAGGCAGATACTGAGATATGAAAGTGTGTGTTAGTGGTATCAACACTTGGCACATGCAATATGAAGGTATTCACATTTGCTTCTTTTAATAAAGAGCATTCTGGTTCATGATTCTTATGCAGTCATTATGTAAGTATTTTACAGTGTTTAGTGCTTGATAATAGCCATTGAATATAATACACATTAAGTATACAATAATGTTACCTCGGTTGTTTTTGTGTTACATCATGTACTAAAAAGTTGATAATACATTTAGTGATGTTAATTATTGACATGAATGGCAATATATAAATCATTCATAATTAGGTGTATTTTCATATTTTCATTAAAAATTCCACTCATCTCTCACCTCTTCAAGAATAAGTTTTACCTCTCTTGGACAGGCACCCCACTATCCTACTCAAATCCCTCCTTACTTCTCTCTTCCACCAGTGAATGATTCGAGCGAACGGAACTCACTACTAGTGCTTCAGGGTAAATATCACGGCCAAAGTTGACAACGTTAGGTGGGCCTTGCGGGAGTGTGGCCAGCTGTACTGTACTGCACAGTTGGCTCCACTCCCGCGTTGCCAATGTTGAGCCACCCAGATATTCGAATCCCGAACGAAGCGAAGCACTCATGACCTCCATCTCCCCAACTCAGTCGTCCCTCCCTCCATCTCACTCGGTCATGAGTGCTTCGCTTCGTTTGGGATTCGAATATATGGGTGGCTCAACATTGGCAACGCGCAGTGGTCAACGCGGGAGTGGAGCCAACTGTACGTATAGTATCCTCCACTGCCGCGTACATCACTTAGCGTTGTCGAGGTTCACACCTTGTGGGGTACACACATTGACAACGCTGTGTCGTCGACTCTAGTATCCGAAACACACACCAATATGATTCATGTCAGTGGGAGGTTGATTGAGGGGTGGTGTTGGCTTGGGTGTGGTGTTCTATGGAGGCAGGGTAGGGAACTGTAAGCTGTAAGCCAGAAGTCTTGGCTAGGTGCTATATTTATGAATGTTCAATATACGGTAGGTCAAAGATAATAGTAACACTTGGTGAAGTTTCTGTTTCATGTTCTACATCATTATACCGAGGCCCACCAAACACCGATGTACAGCTGGTCAAACTCCTGGGTGGGCCTTACAGGAGTTTGACCAGCTGTATGCATTAGCGCTTTATTGAACAAGTGCTTAGACCTGAAACCAATTAGACATTAGAATCTAGTGATAATGTACGAAAATACTAATAACAAATCAAACTAAAAAAACACGGATGTAACATACTGTAGTGCTCAATTTATACGCACACATTCTCAACCTTACTTGATAATTAGCCAATATGTAAAAGTAAACAATTTATCACAAAATACCCTCGTACATTAATGTAATAAAAAATAAATACAAATAAATCACAATCCACACAATGCAACTTAAATATTTGTGCAAGTAAATCAAAGGACAAACTTATAATGAAACTCACAATATTAACTCCGCCCGATGGACCACGATGTATATGCCATAACAGCATGCATACCTCCACTAAACATTCAGCAAATCTCAGTATCCGTCTCAACATACGTAAGGTGAACAAAGAGACGTTGGAGGAGAGGAACACTGAGCCACATGCAGTGATGGAAGCTACGATGAGACTGAGCGAAGAAGAAGTCACACCCGTAGTTTTAAAACATTTGAGGGCCCTTACTGGAGCTCTATGAACCCTCCAAACTACTCCAGGCAACAGATTCCCTATTCGAAACACTGAAGCGTGTTGTGGCCTGGGTTATTTGAAAATCCAAGACGTTTTCTCGTGGATTCGAACCAGGGTCCTTCACAGCCACATTCCGTCTCTTTATCCACTCTGCCACCACCTCCCCCAACTAATACAATCCATGAGTCTTTATCAAGTGAGGGGTTCAGTGATTGATTGATTTTTGATGCAACTAGGCATCTGCCGGGGCGATGCAACAGCTAGGGTCATATACCGCCCAACACAAAATTGTCATCCACACAACTAACAAAACATGAACTCCATTACTAAAAGAACATGTCGACTTAACTAAAAAAAAAAAATCAAGAGTAAAACATATCAGGGGTTCAGGGAAGCATGTCCACGATAGAATATGAGGGTACTACCTTCCCCTCAAAGTTTGTGTGCTCAATGACGAGATTATAATATGACCCAATGAGATGGGAGACGAGAATGATACAACTGCACCATCCTAGTTCCCTAATACTGTTTAGTATTGTACACTTTACGGTCAAATTCGTAGAAGTACAGTCACTCTAGGACATAAGTCATATCCTCTGCCACAGGAGGTCAGTGTAATCGCCTGACCTCTGGTACAGTATGTTTATAGCTTTCATCATTCATACATGACTGTGGATCATAAGTAAGTCCAGAGTTATCATGACAGACATATTTATTTTGCATAAAGTAAACAGAAGCTCCAACTTTTAGTTGTATCAGACATGACTTTTGTCCTGGAGTGTACAAATCTATTGTGACCAATGGATTAGTGCGAAAGACCAAACTATTTTTACTTTGTTTCACTCACACCCGTAGTTTAAAAAAAAAATGAGGGCCCTTAATGGAGCTCAATGAATTCTCCAAACTACTCCAGGCAACAGATTCCCTATTAGAAACACTGAAGCGTTCTGTGGCCTGGATTATTTGGAGGGTTCATAGAGCTCCAGTAAGGGCCCTTAATTTTTTTTAAACTACGGGCCTTATAATTAAATTAAAGACTTGGTACAAAATACTTTCAAAATAAAGAAGTTTCCTACCCTTCACGTATTCGAAATCCGAGGGATGATAGTGAAGCTGGGATCAGATCAAAGCCAGAGATTCTAAACCGATCTCCAGGGTCTTCGCAAACAGTGTGTGTCCTGCAGCTTTAGTAGATACTCACTAAAGAGGTACTGGTGAACTTTCAGTTTACTGTATATATCAACAGACCTGCGCCAAGAATTTTTATAGCCAAATGCCAAGTAGGCTCTCCTGTTATTGATCTAACAATTAATTAAATCTCCCCGACAACAAGATCTACATACTTGTGGATATCACGATATGTGTGACACTGACAGATTGATAATATGTATAGATTAAGGCTATGACAGATAAGAAAATAGTTTTTTATCATTATGTTACTCAGTTACTAATTTTGTGTTTGCTTCTTACACAGTACTTTGTAATGACTTGGTTCCCCTTTTTATGGGTAATAAATTTGTAAAATAATTTAAAGTTTTTTCAGCACCCTGAATATTTTATTAATATTTCTTGATTACAAGTTGAGAAAGAAAACATTAGACAAATATTATCCAAGTCAACATAACACCCACTATGACATTATATACAGTTACCAGCAATGATAGATTTTACTATTAAGTGAGGAGACTGCAGTATTCATTATCAATCTACAAGACTTTATAACGTTTGTGTAACAATCGTGAAAAGGGTTTTCAGCTCCGGCCTAAGCCGAGAGCTCTAGGTCTTATCGTAATTATTGTTCTTCTTCTTCTTAGGGCGACAACTTCTTAAAAGGGGTTCAACTGACTCACTCACTCTCTCAATTTTGTTCTTGGGGCGACCACTTCTTAAAAGGGGTTCAACTCACTCATTTCACTTGAATCATTAAGAGCCGGAGCTTTTGAAGGGTTTTCCTTCATGTTCTTGTTTTTTCTTAGAGTCTATCGAAGCTCCATCATAAGATATTAGCACTTTATCAAAAGTTTCTCTAGATAAACTTGAAAGAAGTAACTTCCCAAATTCTTAGCTTAGCCGAGAGTAATCAGAATGATGCAATACACATTATGCATAGAGTGATTGATTGACTGATAAATAGTTACCACTAGACATTTGGCGGTGCCACAGCTACGGTAATATACCGCCCAACATAATATTTAATTTTAAGGATTTAAGAATAATTTAATTTATATAATTAATAAACTTTTTACACACATTAGCCAGGCTTCATTACCCCAAGAGGGAGAAGCAGCATGATTAAAAGGACATATAAACTAAAACTCACAAGTTACTATAATAATCTGTTTAACTTTTAAGGAAAATTTATTTAAAAAATCACAATTAAAAACATTTGACTACGGTATCTAAAAGAATGGAGAGGGTGTTTCCTCCCACACTACAAGCCTCCTCCCTCGGAGAGATTTACGCTGAAGGTCCCCAAGGCTGGGATACTCCACAATAAGGGATAATCATCACAGTAGGAAGGGTGAGCCCTCTCCATTAAAATTCCATGAGTCTAATGTGAGTGGCCAACGTGGAGACAGGCAAGAGCAGTCTCCCACCGGCGGGACAGGCTGCTGTAGCTCCACAAACTTAGACGCTGGCAGATGCCGCAGAGCTTGTTAACCACGATGGCGTCCCGTTCTGCCAGCAGGAATGATCATCGGCATTTGTGTAGGGTCGAAGGTCTACTGCAGGTACTGAAACACGCCTGTCCGGAGGCCATGCACTGGAGGTCGCAGCCTTAACCAGGGCATCATATCGCTCATTCCCATTGACACCCACATGGGCCAGGATCCAACAAAAGGTAACTATGCGGCCCCGACGTCCCAGGAGGACAAGCTACTCGAGAATGGAGACACTAGGGAATGGGAAAAGATAAAATTGCCCAAGACCTGCAAGGCACTACAGGATTCGCCAAAAATTGTAAGAGATGCCTGAGGGAGAATATAAATTACTTGGAGAGCATATAAAATAACCGAGAGCTCAGCAGTAAAAATTGACAGGGCAGAAGAGAGTCAGCTGCCGTTATAAAACTCAGTAAAAACAAATCCAAAACCAATACCCGTGTCAGACTTTGACCCATCAGTGTACACAGGGAGGGACCCCCTTTGATTGGAGGCATGTTCTAAAAAGAGGAAGTGAGCCACTGGTTGAGGAAGAGATTCACAGCCGTATTGTTAAACTCCACCATCCCCGCACAAGGAACGACCCTCTCGAAGGGCTCTCTTCTGTAAAAGGGTCCTTCCCGTAACGTTAAACTCTTCCTCTTCATTATTGGGGCCTTTCGCGCCAAAGTTGGTGATACTTGTATATCAAAAAGAGCTGTCAATGCGTATCCAGATCTTTAGTTTCTTGGTTTGTTTACATTTCGCCAGCTACATGAGTGTCCTGGGTTTACCAACTCGTCACTTTCCCCCCCCCCCCCCCCCCTAACGGGAACCGCCTTGACGTGGTGGTGGGGCTTACATATCTCTGAGACCTGGCGAACTAGCCTAGAGGAGGCTCCGGCCCCTGCTCTGCCCCAATTTCGGGGAGAGAGGGATTCCCATGCTAGTGAGGTCGCCAGTGAGAGACCAGACTAAATAGTTCCACGGCGACCAGCGTTCGGTTACCTCATCTGCCCGGTAGGTAGTAGCTCTTGACTCCTGGTACCAAAAATATTAAATCAATGATATGTGGATTATGAAAAGTCCAAATCTCTTCCTCGAGCGATGGTCGACCAGGCCCTCCAGACGTCACTCTCTGGTCATGGTGATGTGCATAAGTCTGCAAATAAGAGTAGACCCAGTAGGTCGGGTGATGTGTCACGAACCCTGTTAGTGGTTTTAACACGTTAATGCTAACGAATGTACTTGCATCCATTTCATATGGCGTTATCGACTCCAGTTTTAAGTGTTTTGGAGTACCCTTCAAATCCGTATCAGTTATGACTGTGATTGTAGATCTAATCGGTGCTATGTTACTTTCAAAACAAGTGCTGCTGCCAAAGCAGCATTTGAGGCAAATGATTCTCTGACTGTGGGGGATACTCACTGTAAAGTTCAGATGATGCGGTCTGCCAATGTAGTAGATAGTGACAATGACTACTGATCTTATATCTTTGATGACTGTGTAGAGCATGTCTATTATGAACGTCATGCTGCTACACCCTTTTGGTTTGTGGCATACTACAGGGAGGGACATGGTAATCTTATCCATGTTTCCCGGTATCTGGAGAAAGAAATTGGAGTACTACCAATGGGCCACATAAAGAAATATGGCAAGGGCGATTTAAAGTAAAAAGTTAAAGTTGCAGGGTTTTAGTTCTGGTATCTATCTCTGATGAGACACTCTCCAGAACGTCAGCCAGGGAAGCCCAACTCCCCACCATGGTGCCCAGCCATGGCAGTAACCCCCCAGTAAACAGTTTTAAACTCTCGAACCTGGGCGAGGCTCGATCTGCTGACCTCACGGATGCGAGGCAGGCGGTTTACCACTGTACTAGCCAAGGGCAAGCCAAAGATCTTATACAGGCCATGATGCTCCTCAATCTCCCCTGTCCTTCTGATAGCATGTTTGAATCTATTAAACGACATCAAACATTTAATTATAGCAAGAGGTGTATATATAATTAAGACCTGTATGAATTCTCAGATGAGGACATTCTTGCTATATGCCCAGACGAGTAACACAGATGAAAGGCAGTACAAAAAATATCATCCTCACTTTCTATGGCTTGCATATCTCCGATCGCATTAACATTAACCCCACCTCGTTTAAGGTGAAGCCTTTTGTTGAGCATCCCTTACAGTGTTTCTGTTGTTATGAGTTTGTTCATGGGAGGAGGAACGACCATTCCCGATGTATTAATTTTACTCACAACTTACTTCTGAATGTCTGTCAGAGAGTTACTGCTTTTACTGCAGAGATGCTCACCCATTGCGTTCTCGCCAATGTAAGATGTACCTCCTTGAACAGGACATCCTCCACTTGGCTAATACCCAATTCATCAGTATAGGCAGTGCCAGACTGTAACTCAACTTCAGGCGACAGAGGGTTGGTGGTGAGAAGGCATACGCCTCCTCCCTTCGCCCTAAATCAGTTGTAACACCCTCTCAACCCTTTCATGAGGCAGCTGCTTTATGCTCCAGTGAGAGCGTTTCTAAGGTTACACTACATAATACCTACTCAGTCTTGCAAACTTTATCAGACACTCATTCTGGTGACCCTTCAACTGATGACAATTCTGCAACTTTAGCTAAAGGTGTCCATGTGGTAGAGGTTCACGCTGCCACACGCTCTCCAAAAAGGAAACATAAGTCACCTAAACGGTCACAGAGACGTCTTCATGGTTCCTCTGTGGCACTTTACTCAATAGATGTTCCTCCTTATAAGGCAACCATCTCTGTGGACTCTTTCATAATGTCCTCTCAGTTTCACCAGGAGCGTTCTCGTGGCTCTGATGAATCTCTTGATTCAACAGAAGTTCCACCTCGCAAACTTCCTTCAGGATCATCAGAGGGGCGTGAAGTTAATGTGGATGCTACAGATGTTGCGACTTCAAAATATTTAGTTTCTCCTCTTCTTGAACAGCAGAGTGACTCTACCACCTGTATTATGGATGTTGATGTATCTGCCTGTGTCAGTGATACCACTGCTGCACAGAACAATACCAATGTAAATGCTTCTAAGAATATCCCTGCTCATATACCTTCATCTTCCAACATATCAGATGCTTCAGGGACTCGTCTACGGGTCCCAATTACTGCTCCAAGTACTACTCCTCGGGTTCGCTCTTCTAGGGGCCCAGAATTTGACAAAACGTATCGTTTGAGTAGACTCTCAGGTCAAGGTGGTAGTGGGAAGTACCTCCATGAGACTTCCCAAAAACCAGGACCAAAGTAACACGGTTCAAGGTCCTTCAGTGGAATTGCCGTGGCTTGCGTGCTTCTTGGGAAGAACTGCGCATTCTTCTCTCTAGTTTCTCTCCTGCATGTGTTTCTCTCCAAGAGACAATGCTTGGGGACTACATTCCTGCCAGTCCTCCAGCATACTCTGCATTTTATTTCAATTCATTTGAAGGGCAGGGTCAACATGGTGGCTCTGCCATTCTAGTTCGCCGAGATATTCCATGCACGAGCCTGGAATACACACCGCTCCAGGTTGTTGCAGTTAAGTTGTTTTTTTTTACAGCCCGTACACTGTGTGCAGTCTATACCTTTCTCCCAGTGTTACAGTAGAGAGGGGTGATCTCAACCGACTTGTATGGGACCTTCTCTCTCCCTTTATTTTATTGGGTGATTTTAATCCTCTGTGGGATTACAGCTCGGTCAACCCCAGGGGTGTTTAATTGTCTTCTTTTATTGAAGATGAGGGATTAGGGATGTGACACTTTTTAATAGCCCTTCTGGAACTTTTACCACCATTGACATTTCCCTTTGCTCACCCTGTGTTCTGGTGGATATTACTTGGAGAGTGTTGCCTGATTTATATGGAAGTGACCACTTCCCTATACTTTTAGAAGGTAACAGGTACGAACCACGGACAGTCCACAGTCTCGTCTTCCTAGGTGGAACTTGGAGAAGGCTGACTGGCAGGTTTTTAGAGAGCTAACTGACTCAGTCTTTTCTGACGAGGCTGTAATATATTTCACTGATAAGCTCCACTCTACTGCTCTCAACTCTATCCCTAAAACTTCTGGCTACTTTCCCAAACGTCCTGGTGGTCATCAGTCTGCACCACTGCCGTGCGGGAGAAACGCCCTGCTTTCTCTTGCCTTCGTCGCAATTGAGGGGACCCAACTCTTTTAGAGGACTTCCGACAGGCAAGGGGTCGGGCTAGACGAGTTTTAATTAATACTAAAACTCCACTAACCCAAGTGTTCAGGAGACTCCGTAAGATGGTACGTAAGTTATCTCGTAGTTCTCCACTTGTTCTTAATATTAATATTATGGATGGTTTGACATTGGCCAATACCATGTCGGAGGCTTTTGCTAGAGTCTCCAGCCGTGAATCTCGACCTCTGGCTGTCAGGTATGAGTTAAGAATCAAGGAGCGCACTGTCCTGGATTTCTCAGGGAACGAGAATGAAAATTATAACCATATATTCACCCTGAGAGACCTTCATTCATCTCTCTTACTCTCTGCGGCGATACTTCTCCTGGGCCAGACAACATTCCATATGCAATATTGCGACAGTTGTGTGAGGAAGCGATCTCATTTCTTTTAGCATTATATTACAGAATCTTGTTGGAGAGTGTTTTCCCTTCTGGGTGGAGGATTGCTACCATCTTTCCTTTCCCCAAGCCGGGCAAGGACTCTAGTGTTGCCCTCAATTACCGACCAATTGCCTTGACCTCCTGTCTCTATTTGATAATATGGTAATTGTCAGACTTGTATTCTTCTTGAAGGGGTGATTTTCTATCTCCGTCCCAGTCTGGCTTTCGTAAACATCGTTTCACTACAGACGCTCTGGTCAGGTATATGCAGTCTGCTGCATATAAGGCCTTTGCAAGACATCAACTCCTTGTCTGTTTATTCTTTGATTTAGAGAAAGCATATGACACTACATGGCAATATGGCATCCTGCAGCAGCTCCATGCATATGGCCTGCTGGGTTGCCTTCCACGCTTTCTTAAGGAGTTTCTCGGTGGTCGCAGTTTTTCTGTGAGGGTTGGTACAGCTCTCTCAGCATCTGTTGCACAGGAGGAGGGCGTCCCTCAGGAAAGTGTCCTCAGTGTCACATTGTTTACCGTAGCAATTAATGCCATTGCCTCATCCCTTCCGGACGGTATAGCCAACTCGATGTACGTTGACGACCTGGCAGTCTGGTTTGCTGCTTCCCTTTTGTCAGTGGTGGAGCGGCGCACGCAGCTTGCCCTTGACAGAGTGTCACGTTGGACTGGTTCTCATGGGTATAGATTTTCTTCTGCCAAGACAGTTGCTATGCACTTCAGCAGCATCCGAGGCATCCACCCCGATCCGGACTTATTCATGTATGATCATCGAATACGTTGTACCCAGGAGACTCCCTTTTTGGATCTCCTTTTTGACAAACGTTTGACTTGGGTACCCCACTTAAGTTCACTTAAGGTATCTTGCCTCAAGGCTTCTAATATGTTGAGTGTCCTGGGCCATACGCCCTGGGGAGCTGATCGGGCCCCCCTCCGCTTATACCATGTTCTTATTAGGTCAAAACTCGACTATGGGTGTGAGGTGTACTCCTCGGCCACCGATGCCCATCTCAAGAGTTTTAGACCCAGTTCATCATGCTGGAGTACATCTGGCGACTGGAGCCTTTAGGTCATCCCAAATCCTCAGTCTCCTGGTGGAGATTACATCGACTTTTTGGACCGTACTAAGAGTTAGGAAGGTGGAGGGTTGATGGTATGGGGGAAGGTAATAGGGTACCAATAGTCTGTTCCGTTATTGGAATGAAGGTCTATAGGTTGGTCGAAGGGAAGGCAAGGGTATACCCGTGTCTTCCCTTTGACCTTCGACAATTTTTTCCAAAATTATACAAAACTACTGTGAGAAAATAGATGTGATGAACTGAAAACATCATCAGATACATTTGAAAAGTTCTTAAGTCATTACTTTTGTTTCGGGGAATATGTGCGAGTTATTTATAACACTTACTAATTCCTCCATGAATTTGCGGTAATCTCGGGAAGGAAGTTTTGCTTGTCGTTGAATGATTAACATCTGCCAGTTTTTAGAATCATATTTTCAGTTAATAGGTAGAATATACTGCTTTTCTCATGATAATACAAATTTTGTATAGTGAGCACATCATCTAAGACTATGAAAGATGAAATAGAGGAGGTGAGATGAGTATAACGTTAACTTTATTATTAGGCTACTTACTCACTCTGACTCTCAGCCCAGCACCCCCACCTCCCCCTCCTTACCCTCCTCCTGTTACTTGAATATTTTTTTGTCTATCGATTAATTTTATAATAATCCTTTGCGATACTAAGTAATTTACATTGCATACATGTATATAACAATATTATAATGCTGTTTTACACAAATTGAGAGATATTAGGTATTCATTAACAGTAATATTGGCAATACAGATCATCTATATATGTTAACGGTTGATTGATTGATTGATGGATCTTGGCAGAAAAGAGAGGAACTTGACTCTGCTGCTGTGACTGACCTTGACTCGAAACAACTGAGTTCTAGGAAGGCTTATTCGACTGATTATTACCATACTTTTCTTATACCCCTGCTTGCGCGTATGGTACCCGAAGGCAGGGAAATGTGCATCAGACATTTCAACCATGACTTTCAGGCTCTTTACTTTGTTGGTCTTAACCTGTGCCAATAATTCCGGCGGACATGACCTCTCCGACTGCGTATGGAGCAACAGGTTTCATAGTCCGTCTAGAGCAGTGGTTCTTAACCTGGGGTACGAAAGCTTAAAGTTGGGGGTACGAGACATGCTAGCTAGGGGCAGGTAGCCAGTTTATTGCTGTATTTACAATGGGACTAAAATATATATAGTGTTTTCTTCTACAATTGTCTTATTTTTTTTTTCACATCTACCAACCAATGTTAATAGCCCCAACCCGTCGGAGAACGTATGAATGCTGGAGAGGCCTCACTTAATGTTTTTTACAGGTTAGTGTCAGAAGTCGTTTTCTTTGGTTTTGACTTTCATACTCGTGCGGTACGTGATCATTATCACTGTTGACTCTGTTATTCGGACGTTCACTTATTTTACTCAGTCGTGTTCTGGCTTCTGTTGTAACAGGTTCGTGTTGTTAACCTCAGTTCTCTGGTATGAATGTTGACATATTTCTGTACTACGTACTGCGGTATTTTGTCTTGCTCATTGGTGACCATACTCAAAGTTATTTGGTTTATTTGTTTTGTTTTTTTCTTTAACTTTTCCAATATAGTGCTGCGAACAATACCTTTGTGGCTCTTTAGTGGAGGAAATCTTGTAACAACCGTACCTTACATTTTTCCAGGTATCAGTATGATAATCTGACGTACGATGTCTAAGAAACGCAAGTGGAATGACGACTACGTTTGTTATGGGTTCACCTGTGCGACGGAGGCAGATGGAACTGAACGACCGCAGTGCATACTCTGCAGCACTGTATTTTCAAATGCAAATCTCAAACCTTCAAGACTCAAGGAGCATTTCAACAATCGGCATGGGGGCACAGACGCTGGGCATGACTTAAACAGCTTGAAGATCAAGAGGGAACGATTTGATCATAGTGGTACCCTGCCAAAGCGAGGTTTTGTGCCAGTTGAGAAACCATTGTTGCAAGCATCTTATGATGTTGCATTTTTGTGTGCGAAGAAAAGAAAACCTCACACTATTGCAGAAGAGCTCGTGAAACCTTGTGCACTAAGACTCTAGACTCTAGAGTGTTAGGTGTTTCGTCCTTTTCTAGCCACTGATCGAGGTAACTGGTTAGGCGCGCACTAAATTGGGCAACAGTTTCCATGTCCTGAAGGAATGCACTCTGAAATTGATTCCAGGCATCTTCGATCGAGTATCAATATGGTGAGGGTGGAGAGAAACCCAGAAGTTCCCGTAACCCAATTTATTGCGATACAATAGCAGGAGTCTTGAACACAGACGGGCTGCGAGGATAGTGGGGGGCGGCGGTCCCCAAGGGTGGCAGGAGCTGCTGTACACGTTAACCCTGACCAGTGTGAGGGCAAGAGATGGATGTTAGCCCGTTGGTGATGTTGGGTCTACTCCCTGGTGTCAAGCCCTCAGTATTGTTGTAACCTCGCTTGAAGCTCCGGATACATGTGCACCACCATCTCGAGCCGTTAACAACTGTTGCCGTGCTCCTCCAACTGTCACTCAGCCCGTTATCGTTACAGACCGTTAAGGGACCCTGTGTCGTAGTCAGAAAATTGGAGGTAAATGAGTCCTTCAAATATGGCCATGAAACACCACCTATAGGGAAGGAGCTTGTTTCGTGGCAGAGTTAGGTGGAATCAGAAGCCTCCATTTTTTATACACGATCACAGGGTCCTTAACCCATATGCCTGAAGTAAAGCTTTTTTCATGCTTTCGTAATCTCGGGTTGACGAATCGAGTCGGTGGAGAATATTTAATGGTTTTCTGTCAAACAAATTCACGAAATTTGCAGTCTTGGAGTAACTACTATCGCGTTTACAACATTACTACTATTTAAATTGTCATCGTTATTTGCTTGCATTTAAGATTTCTTTCTCATGTTCCAATTTTAATTTTTCAAGTTCTATTTGCTCTTTTTTCATTTTCCCTCTGTTCTTTCCTTTCTTCATTTTCCCTGTTCTTTTCCTTCTTCAATTCTCTTTTCTTTTTCTGCCTCTCTTTGCTTTGCTTGTTCTTCTCTTTCCTCATATTGGCGATTTCTTAAATACGCCTATATTTCCTCCTTTTCTTCGTAACCCAAGTCACATGTTTCTTGCATAAATTTTTAACGATAACCATTTTAAATATTGTTTCTGTTATATCTATTGCCTTAATTTCTGGGTAATTATAGCCTAACTATCTCGTGGAAATGTGAACGTGTGTTGGGCCCCACGTTGGGCGCCAATGTGAAACTTCACTTATTGATAATTTATTATAATTTATATATTTATAATAATTAAGTAAGTAAGTGATGGCTTCCCTTACCCGGTTTATTGGTGAACTTCCGTTTTGTTGGCTTCAATGAACGTCAGCAAAGGTTAATTATCCCCTTTTATCTCTGTACAGTTTCAACATAAATTTATTTAACGTGAGCTCTACAATGTACAAGGTTCCGACTCATGAATGACATCACTCAGTTGAGTTATAGTGAGTTCCCAGTTTGGGACTTTGGGATAAGTATATAAGTACAGTCTGACAGTTGGTTTGGTAGGGGTGCTGATGGTTAGCACACTCGCCTAACATGCGAGAGATCCCGGGTTCGATTCCCGGGTCAGTGGAATTGTTGGACAATTTTCCCAAGCCCATATGTCCCTGTTCACCTAGCAGTAAGTAGGTACCCGGCTGTATGTCCTTGTTCACCCCAGCAGTAAGTAGGTACCTGGCTGTAAAAACAAGGATAGCAACCTTGTTGTCTGGGGGAAGATATGTTGATGTAACAAGACTGACTGCCTTAATGACCAACACGAGTCGATAGGCATAAAGCCCTAAAATTCTTCTTCTTCCTGGTTTGGTAGGCCAGTGACCGAGGGTGTGAAGGTGGTTCCAGAAGCCAGGAGTGGGTCCCTCTCCATCCTAGTGGCGGGCTGGAGTACGGCTAAGTAGTCTCTACTGGTTAACTGATTTTGTATTAATTGCTGCTCTATGTGTGTGTTGGTGCCTCTCAAATAGAAATGTATATAAGTATTGTTTTTGTGTTTGTGTAACTTTTATTGTTTTCCGTTTTAAGAAAAAACATATAAAAAGCAGATACCTTACTGTCAATCATCCCTAATTGTTTACTACTTCAGCTTGAAGAGTCTACGAGGCTAATAGTTTGTAGTAAGTTAAAAAGGGAAAGAAGTCTGGAAAGAGAACTTCAATCCTTTGTATAATACTTAGTGAATGTCTAATTCCCGACCCAACCTACTTGTTAAGCCGAAGAGTATTTTGTATACGTAACAGCCCCAATAGGGGGCGTGATGGTGAGTGGTTGCCGAGCGAAGTGAGCCTAATCAGCTGGGGGGTTCTATGAGTACTCATAGAAGCAATTTAAAGCCACTTGGAAACGAATTTTTTAAATTTTTACTCCTTAAAAATGAATTATTCATCTAATTTATTTATGTGAATACTAATGAAGATGCCTACCCATTTCTAAAACCAAAGTAAAGTTTCATAATTAATATAAAGAAAAAATAAATTAAAATATGGCTTGAGTGTACTAATCTTTTCAGGAAATGTTTAACTTCATTATTTCAGATTCACTTTGGTGTAAACAAAGCTATATATTTTTCCCCAACATAAAATTGGCAATTGGCGCCCACTAAATGCTGCGCCCAGGGACATATGTCTCCCCCTCGCGACGCCACTGTCTATGTTGAGAAAACCATAGATCTTTGGTTGTTTTAAGCTGATAATTCAAGAAACACATATCCACCAAAAATAAAATTAGACCGAGGACATTCCCAGGAGTACATCTGTCAGAATGCTGTATCATTTGTCATTTTTTTTTTTTTTTTTTATTATTGTGCCGGGGATTCGAACCTGGGATATTTCGGTTAAGCCCAAATAACAGCCTTCTGCTTGTCATATATACACACACATACATCTACATACACATAGAAACACATACACGCACACGCTCTCTCTCTCTCTCTCTCTCTCTCTCTCTCTCTCTCTCTCTCTCTCTCTCTCTCTCTCTCTTACACACGTATACACACGTTCTCTTTCTCTCTCAAATACACACATACACTCACATACAATTTCTCTCTTTTTCTTTCTCTCACACACACATAAACACATTCTCTCTCGCTCTAAATTTCACACACACAGGATCAGTAACGTTATTTTGTACCGAATTGTTTATCTCAAAGAATTGTTAGAGAGAGAGAGAGAGAGAGATCTAGGATACCACAATTTAATTACTTCTTACATAATTATACATAAATGGGTATGTACAGCCATGGCTGATAGTGCTTGACCAGGGTCCATGGAGTGTTGGAGAGTAACTGAACAGAGTTAGAAAAAGGGAGTCTTCTAAACCTCTCAACGTTGAGAATGGTTTGGAAAATCCACGTGTTCGAACTCTGTTCAGTTGCTCACCAACACTCCTTGGACCCTGGTGAAGCTCTATCAGCCATGACTGTACTGTACAGTCTCCTCCACTCCCGCTTTCACCAGTTCAGCGCTGCCAACGTATATACACGCTTTGTGGGAGCTACCAATTCAGACTCTCGAATCCGAAACACCTACCAGTAAGAGTAAGGGTTGATGGCAGGTGTTTCGGAACTGATAGCTCACACGATGCCGGGTGTATACGTTGGCAACGCTGAACTGGTGAAAGCGGGAATGGAGGAGACTGTAAAGTGATGGTCTAATGTACTGCAACACTTTCCAATGAGATGGCTTCGAAAAATGATCCGAAACTATAGCTGTTGGTGTGTGCAATTTTGGTTCATAAAATTAACTCAAATTGCTCGCTTTTATTCACCAGGTTGCAGTACATTAGACCATGACTTTACATTAATTTTGTTCATTGAGAATATATTTCTTTATTTTCAATTTAAATGTAGTTTTGTTTTCTATTGATTTTAGATTTTCTGGGAGAACTATTCCAAGCTAAGCATCCTGCACATGCAACAAATCATGTAGGAGTTTCTGAGCGTGGTTGTGGAGGTCTTAATTAATAGATTTGTATTCCTTAAATTTGGCTATGGAGGCTTGAGCATAATTCATATAAGATAACAATTGGAGTGTGTAATTGAGTATTAACAAATTTCAGTAGTTCTAGTTGATGGATGTCATAAAATTTGAGAATCTGGAGATTTGTAAATAACTGTAAGTGTGATTTCTATATCCTGCCCCTGAAAGTACTTTAATTACTCTTTTTTGCAATAACAATAATGGTTGTATGACAGTTTTCTTTGCATAACCGATCAGCACCAAGAGAAAATGAATGACAGTGTCTCCTTCCAGTGGTTTAATAGAGATACTTTTCTTCACTTTTCTTCAAAAATATTTCAGATTATGGGACAATATCACTCATACTCCAGCTATGCACACTTACAAATGTCGCTGGGCACTTGAAACGGTCCCAAATCACTTAATAAAGTCCTGGAATGCCTTTGAAGACTAAGCACAAAAACTGCTTGTGGCTCCTCTCTGAGTGTCACTCTCTCTCATGTTGGTGTATGACTGAAATTTAATAAATATACTGTAGTAAAGTTATTGTAATTGGTTGTTTTATACACCATATCTCCTCTGATACTGTAAGAAATGCATATACATCGTAGACCTTTACGTTAAATAAATTTATGTTGAAACTGTACAGAGACACAAGGGGAAAATTAACCTCTGCTGACAATCGTTGAAGGTTCACCAATAAACTGGGTAAGGGAAGTCATCACTTACTTAATTATTATACTTATATAAATTATAATAAAATTTCAATAAGGGAAGTTTCACTTTGATGCCATTACATAATTTTGAGAAACTAAAATATCGACAGGTATTTATCTATTGTGCAAACTCTACAGGAGACACGTTGATGATATTTTTATGACAGAAGCACCACTTATCCGTGCACACCGTGAAAATATATTAATCTAGATTTAAAACTAATGTTAGGAGTACCGAAAATGTCTTATCGTGATGTACTTGGGATTAAATTTTCAATGAAGTTGAGTTGCCATCTTGAACTACCAATGTTGATGCAATGGGTGCTAGCCAAGTGTAGGATATCCTGTTCAAGGAAATAATTATGTCTTACATTGGCAAGAACATAGCGCAGTGTTGCCAGACGGCTCCCATGAAAATTGGCTAAAACAAGAGCAAAATTCGGCTAGAAACTGGCTATCTTCAATCATAAATGGCTAGAAAAATGGCTAATCTGGCAACACTGAGTTACATAGGGGGTGAGCATCCTTGCAGTAAAAGTAATAACTCTTTGACTGACTCTCAAAAGTAGGATGTGGTTCTAAAGCAGAATAATGACCACATTGGGAACGGTATGACCAAACTCATAACAGCAAAAACATTGGAATGGATGTTGAACTAAAGGCTTAAGGAGAGGGTTGCAATGTTGGTATATCCGGAGTAACCTGATTCCTACAAACTATTCTAAGCAACAGCAGAACCTCCATTATATTTGTTAATCTAGTCCTGTTTCCTGACATGCTTTGGAGGAATCAAGGCGCTCCAATATACCAAAAGTGTATGCTCCCCTTAATTAACCTCTAGAGTCGATATTAATGCGATCTGGGATATGCGAGCCAATAGAAAGTGAGGATGATCATGTTCTTACTGCCTTTCTTCTTTGTAACCTGTTGGAAACTATCGAAGCACATACCAAGAATATGTAAATATAAATGTTAAGTACAGGTTAAGCTATGTTATACGGTGACCTTACTACTAGATGTATAATAACAACATTTGTAGACTGTTTAAAAAAATAAAAAAGAGTTACATACAATCGCAGACCACAACAGACCTTACGGTCCACACGGGGTGATCTGATTAGAAGGTTACTGGTGGAGAATGAATTTCTCCCCAGTGATAGTCGTAGATAAGGATAGCAAAGTAGAAGGCTCTCTCCCCACCCTCCGGCCTGAGCCGTACAGGAAATAAAGTCAGGAGTCAGAACCTTGTGGAGAGAGAGAGAGAGAGAGAGAGAGAGAGAGAGAGAGAGAGAGAGAGAGAGAGAGAGAGAGAGAGAGAGTTACAGTACGTGCCAGTAAATATGGACAACACAGATTTGGTAACTTATAATCATAATAGACATGTAGTTCTCTACATATATTAGCGCTTTGGGAAATGCTAAAACCATTTACAGTATTCCAAAGATTCTTTTCCTGAATGCTCATCTAATTCATTCGAAAGAACAATTCTCTAATTCTTGGTTGTTGCGTTTCAAATAGTAGATAATTTATGTCATGGAAAGTCGACACCTAGAGACAGTAATTGACACAGATGCGTTCAGAGTTACAGAAAAGTGTGTCATTATCAAAAGTTTAGTTCTCTTTTGTTAGGGTAGACACGTCACTCTCTTTTCCAGTTGAGCTCTCTTCAGATTACATTCACTGTCACTCTTGGAAAAGGTCAATTTAATTTTACCATTTTTTTTTTTTTCGAATGGAGGATTTGTCTATTGAATCCTCGGCGAGAAACTTGCATCGACAATGTTTGCTTTATTCTGGGCCTCGATCCTTGAGATTTCTGTCCTCCTATGAACATAAAAGTTGCAGGTGTTTTGTACAACTTTTCAAATTATCGGAAAGCAATGCATGTATTAAGGGGGTGTGTGGGAGTAGGGGACAGGCTTGGGGGGTTTTGGGGGTGCGGGAATAGGGGACAAGCTTGGGGGGGTTATGGGGGGGGGGGGTGCGGGAATAGGGGACAAGCTTTCTACCCATCCCCCCACCCCCACCCCAAGCCTGTCCCTCTACTCCCGCACCCCCCAAAAAAAAACCAAGCCTGTCCCCTAATTCTCACACATCCTTAATAGTAATATTGATATCAAGAATTATAATATTAAGTTTGTAGTAACCAATTTGTACCAAAGGATTTTATTAAATGCTTAACTGACAATACATTTATTAAAAATGAGAGAGAGAGAAAAAAAAATATTGATCAAGAAAAGAAAACGTCTGGCTGCAATGAAAAATTTTGAGTCGCAACTAAAAAATATTCAAAGGAAAGTTGACCAATTCAAATATTTTATATAAGAATATGCATAATATTAAGTTGGAAAACATGTTTAAGAGTGACCCAAAATCAGATAGGAATGGTATCAGGAATATGATGGGAATAAAAAAAAGTATAATTAATTGTGGAATAAAGTAAAACAGTTTTGTTTTAACTTTAAAGTGCTATAAGGCTTGATATGTAAGACTTTTAATATTCAACGTTCAGTAGAAAAGCATATTTATCAAGCCTTGCATAGAACTCTTTAATATTAGTACACAAATTTATCAATAACTATCATCAGAACAGGAATGACCCACGTATTATTATCTTGGAGGAGGATGTATAAAACAAGAACATGAAGGAAAAGCCTTCAAAAGCTCCGGCTTTTAGTGATTTAAGTGAAATAATAAAATATCCATATGTAAAGGTCTCAAAAATATTAATTATGTTTTATTTGGATTTTCGTATTCATATGGTTATATTGAAATTTTGAAAATGAACCCTTTTTATTGAAGGTTGAACCCCCTCTCAGTTGAAAAAATGATTCAATGTCGGTAAAAGAAAATGGATGGGAGTGAGTGAGTTAGTCATTTGAACCATTTTAAGAAATTGTTGCCCCAAGAAAAAGAAGAAGAAGAAGAACAATAATTACGATAAGACATTGAGCTCTCGGCTGAGGTGGAGCTAAAAACTCATTATGATCGATCAAGACCTGTAAGGATGTTGGGCCTAATAAACTGAATGGTAATGGCCTATAATTGTGTAAAGAACCATTAAACGGCTGGTCTGTATAAAATATTCCAGTAATAATTGGATAATGCCCAGTATATAAACTGTAGAAACTACCTCTGAATTATTAGTTTATTACCAGTGCCCAAGAATGCCCCACCCACTGGTCAAAATAATTGTCGTCAAACTTCCATCTTTATTATTATATGTTTAGAACAAATCGTGAAGTGAATATTTTGTGAAAAAGTCAAACATTTTACTAACCGTATTTTATTTGCCGATACTTATAATTATATCGTTGCCTAGATTAAATCGTTATTTCCCAAACCGATTTTATATATGAACATATGGAAAAAACGAACACCACACACAAGTTCTAAGAATGTTGCCAAGATAACATGTGTACATTTTCCAAGTTCCTTTAATAGCCTACCAATTCATAATGGTGCAAAAGTCGATTAACATGAATATCTATGCCAACCTATTCTCATATATAATTAACATGAATATCTATGCCAACCTATTCTCATATATAATTAACATGAATATCTATGCCAACCTATTCTCATATATAATTAACATGAATATCTATGGCAACCTATTCTCATATATAATTAACATGAATATCTATGCCAACCTATTCTCATATATAATTAACATGAATATCTATGCCAACCTATTCTCATATATAATTGTGTGTTGTTGTTTTGCTCATGATACAGTACTATTCTCATTAGCAATGTGTAATAATAACGATGACATGTATATATTACGATCAAATGAAGCATTTTATTGAATAGTGTACTAACTACTACCTTGAATATAATGACAAGAAAACAAAAGAAAAACTTTTGAAATTTAGTGCTTCACCATTGGTTTAATTAACATATAAATGGAGAATTTGTTGAGTCTGTTATTAAAAAAAAAATATCTTGGCACAGTAGTAGATATTAATTTTTGTTTAAATAAATGTCGATACAGTCTACGAAATATCAACTACAGTATGTACACCTTGAAAGAAAGCTAAACTAACTTAAACACACACACACACACACACACACTTAACATTGACACTGAAATTAAAGATTTATTCAATTCATAGGTAATACAATTATGTCATGTCATATTGTATAATGTGGTGTGGAAAGGGAAATTTAGAATCAAAAGATACAATTAATAAGTAAACGTAAGTAAATTAACGGTAAAAAGGTTATTATGCACAATACCACTCTCTTTCAGAATGATGCAATACACTCACTACTGAATCTAAATTACTAATTGTTACCTTCTGGAATAATACTAAGATCAATATAATGCAGAACAGTTTGGTTTTCTTATTCCTTGGTTTGAGCCGGAATGTATATTGGATGATTCGAGCCAACATCGTTCTTGGTTAGGTTAGGGTTATGTCCAGGTTAGGTCAATTGCAGAACTATATATCGGATACACAAAGAGATCATCCATAACCCTTAGTAAAACTCAGTTTGTCAGAGTTCCACCAAACTTTATCCCATTCAACATAGAATCCAACTCCTGTTTTTTTTTTGTGTGTGTGTGTGTGGGTGGGTGTTTTTTTTATTTTTTTATTGAGAATTGAGGTCACCATGAGAAGCATTTTTTTCTTGTAATTAATCTCAATACATATTTAAGAGACTAAAGCAAAAAGCGTAAAATAAACTGCGAAAGACAATGAGACTATTTTTAAGAATATCCTATGATAACTTTTATCGCTATAATCCATGCGTAATTTTCCTTCATTTTGGCCCGGCTCTTCTTGCTGCCGAGCCAGACTTGGGAAACCAAAACTTACTATAATGTTGACTGCTAACGCTAGGAAAATAAAAGCGATATAAATTATGATAGTTTTCTTATATTTTTGTACAAATGTGCCTATACAGTTATAATAATTTTAATACAAATATTTCTTATTTGGGCTTCATAGGTATTCAATAACTCCTATATTGCTACAAACATGGGAACTGCCATCAATTTATTCTTTAGAGCTGTAAACCTAATAATTAAATTATACAAATTAATAAAATTTGCTGAATACAAGATTTGCGTCCAGTGTATTTTCACATTATTTAACGAGAGTGATATTTCGTTTCTTCTTTCCAGCCCCCCTGGTATAAAAGGCTAGGAATACCTCCCCAGGATCCCTGCTTGTCAGAAAAGGAGACTAAAAGGGGCTTTGATTTGTTTAACTGTCCCTTTTGTTAATTTGATACTTTTTTTTCCTTACTGTCAAACCTCTGAATCACCTTCTTTCTTGGGCGCAATATGACCTCGCTGTTGCGGTGCCTAATATCGATAAATCAATTAATCTTCCAACTGGGTCTGTTTCTTTACAATAGGTGAAGAAGCCCTTATCGGTAAGTTAAAAAGAGTTATACAGTTGGACGATCTTTCGCCATAGGGTCGGAACACATACCATTATTTCCAGAATATTAATATAACAAACCATTATACAACATAGTCTTAGATATGAGTTCACTTATGATAACGTGAGATTACAAGATGGCAGCCGAAATTTGGTGGGAATCGCTGTGGCTGCAAATTGTAAACACAGAAGACAGATATGATCACACAATGTGTCTGATAGTCGTTATGCATTTGTTGAGTAATATTCCCATTAATAAATTCGGGTGTCGTCGTAGCATCGGTGAAAGTTATATGATAATGTCACTCCCGTAGGTGTTATATTAAAACAAAAAATATTGTGATTGAAGTGCTGTAAATTGATGGAACTAAAATATTAAAAAGCCACACAACGACTTTTTAATTAATACGAAACTAGCATATCATATATCCGACACTTCCAGTACTAGGATCGTTCCGTTTTTGTTTTTTGTTTTTTTTTCATTGTAACCTCCCTGTCTTGCAACATCTTGCCTCAAATGCCATTTTACTATTTCCAGAGGAATATAATATGAACACGTGTTCTCATCTGTCTAACATGAAAAAATAGGTTGAACGACTATATATTTTTGTGCACAGATCATTGGAGGTTAGCTTCCTAAAGCTTTCTCGACCACTTCTAAAATTATAATATGAGTTATTGTTTTCAGGTCAGGTCATTTTCAACTACCATCTACCTAGCCATGGGAACAGTTTCAGTACCCATCCGTATACCAAGGAATATAGACAGTAAGGATACTTCGCTGTAACGTTATCACTTTAGCCCCGCCCTAATCAGTGACGACATACACTCATCTGGTGACCACAGCCAGTTCGTGCCCATAGACAATGCTAAGGGTCTGTTTCTTCACGGAACAAAAGCAAGAGATAATAATCATCTTGCTTCTCATTCACACTCGCATTGTACCCTTTAATATATTATAAACGACATAGTCAAGTTTTGCAGTCTTTACAATGAAAAAAAATATTGATAATAAAAGAAATATTTCGCATATTAACTTGCGAAGCAAGGTAACCGTCGTAACATCGGACGACTGGCCAAGAGGCTCGAGCGAAAGATTATCTAATATATTCATATAGTTACTTATTTGCACTCACATTTTATTCTTGAACACATAATAAAATACACGTTTATGTTCCACTTTTCTCAGACCTATCCAGCATATAACTACCGGAGGGATTATCCACTTTCACGTCATATGATAACCAATGATGAAATATTAGCTAAGCTACCCAATAATACAGTACTGACTTATGTGTCCACATCAAAGTTATAAATATATATATATATATATATATATATATATATATATATATATATATATATATATATATATATATATATATATATATATATATATATATATATATATATATATATATATATATATATATATATATATATATATAAACTACTTGCAATATAACAGTATCTGTAAATAATGTAATATCTCTATATATAAATGTAGAGACTCTGTTTGTCTGTCATGTGACCACTTACACTGCCAGGACTTCACACACGGAAAGTGTGTGACAGTGAGGGAGAACAGAGGATATTTTCGTCACAACAAACACCACACTAATTACTTAATTACACATACTTCACTTTTATCGTACGCCTGGCAACCCACTTGGTTTATTTACATTCCACGCTTCCATGCGTTGCACGGGCTTATGGTTTAGTACAGTACTGCGACAATTAGTTTAAAGAGGACTAGTATCAGGCATTAAGGTCTCTCTCTCTCTCTCTCTCTCTCTCTCTCTCTCTCTCTCTCTCTCTCTGTGGGGTGACAGTTCGGTCAACCCCAGGGGTGTTTTATCGGCTTCTTTTATTAAGGATGAGAGATTAGGGGTTTTGACACATTTTAATAGCCCAACTGGGACTTTTACCTCCATTGACATTTCCCTTTGCTCATCCAGTGCTCTGTTGGATTTTACTTGGAGAGTGTTGCCTGATTTATATGGTAGTGACCATTTTCCTATACTTTTAGAAGGTAACAAGTATGAACCTCAGTCTCGTCTTCCTAGGTGGAAATTAGAGAAGGCTGACTGGCAGTTTTTTTTAGAGATCTAACGACTTCGGTCTCTTCAGTAGCCGATTTTGGTAGCTCTGATGAGGCTGTAACATATTTCACTGATGTACTCCACTCTGCCGCTCTCAACTCTATCACTAAAACTTCTGGCTACTTTCCCAAACGTCCTGTCCCTTGGTGGTCACCAGTCTGCACCACTGCTGTGCGGGAGAAACGCCCTGCTTTCTCTCACCTTCGTCGCAAACGTTGGGACCCAACTCTTTTAAAGAACTTCCTATGGGCAAGGGCCCTGGCTAGACGAATTTTAAAAGAGACACGACGATTATCTTGGAAGGCCTATGTGTCTTCAATTAATAGTAAATTAATAGTAAAACTCCACTCACCCAAGTGTTCAAGAGAGTCCGTAAGATGGCGGGTAAGTTTTCTCCAAGTACTCCACCTGTACTTAAGGTCAACGGAGTTAAAATTATGGATAGTTTGACAGTGGCCAATACCATGGCGGAGGATTTTGCTAGAGTCTCCAGCCGTGACTCTCGACCTCTGCCTGTGAGACATGAGTAGCTTGCAGCTTGCCCTTGACAGGGAATCACGTTGGACATATTCTCATGAGTTTCGATTTTCTCTTGCCAAGACGGTTGCTATGCACTTCTGCCGCATCCGAGGTGTCCACCCTGATCCGAACTTATTCATGTATGGTCATTGGATATGCTGTGTTGAGGAGACTTCTTGGGTCTCCTTTTTGACAAACGTTTGACTTGGGTTCCCCTCTTACATACACTTAAGATGTCTTATCTCAAGGCTCTTAATCTGTTGAGGGTCCTGATCTTTATAACCTGGGGGTCTGATCGGGCCACCCTCCTTCGCCTATACCATGTTCTTATTGGGTCAAAACTTGACTATGAATGTGAGGTGTACTCCTCTGCTACAGATGCCTGACTTAGAGTTTTAGACCCTGTTCATCTTGGTGGACGCTAATGAACCACCTCTAGATCTCCGTCACCAGTCCTTGATGGTTCGTTGTTGGCATCGATTACATCGACTTCCCGACTCCCTTCCTTGCTTGGCAGTGTCATCTGATATCATGTCTCATTACTACCTCTCCAGCTCTGTCATTAATTATCCTGGCTACGCCGACACGTTAAGAAAATACCCCATACATAGTCGTCAACTCACAACATAGAAGATGCCAGACCATATTCCAAGATGCTGTGAGTGACGGTGTACCTACTTCCTGCTAGGTGAACAGGGACATAGGGGGCTTGGGGAAAATTGTCCAACAATTCCACTGACCTGGGAATCGAACCCGGGATCTCTCGCATGCTAGGCGAGTGTGCTAACCATTACACCATCAGCACCCTCCGAGTGAGTGTCCTCGCGAGGCTGCTTTTATACGCCTGGCTCCGCCCTGCTACTCTCTGTCTCGGCTCCTGATTGGCTGATCGCCGGCTGGTTACTTTTTCTCATGCTCTGTAGAGCCTGTAGATCTTGTTGCTGAATGTTTAGATTTGGCTCCATATCCTTTATGTATAACGCCTGTAAGATGGGTGTACCAGTCCTGTTAGGCTTTAACACGTTCAAGCTCTGGTAACTTATTTGTATTTGCTTCTTGGGACTTGTAGTATTGTTATTATTTTTAGTTAGTTAGCGTAGACGTGGGTGTTTTCTAAGGTAATTGACTTCACAGTTGTAACATGGAAAGTTCATTTATTTACACTTATATCTCTATACACACACAGACAGGGAATGATATTGATGTGCTTCTTTCTGATATAGTAGTGTGTCTCTCTTGGCGAGACAATTATGTAATAGCCCTAAGGGAGCAAGTTTAAGAATCCTACCTATTAGGTAAGTGTCACTGTTTATATACAATTTCACTTGAGTTGTCAGTTGTCTTTGGATACAATTATTACTGTGTGTTGTCATGCTTACGTGGCCAGATGCCACGTGGGTCATGTGGTAGAACAAGCCACGTGTCTTAGTCATGGGGTATAGTCACCGTGGTCTTAGTCCTACCTATTCTGCTACACTAATCAGTTTATATTATCTGTGGATTGGGCATATCTCCTTGTGACCATTCCTTGGTTATTTGACTTACTCTTACTCTCTCTCCCTACTCTCCTTTCTACTCTCTTTCTCTATTCTCTCCCTATTCTCACATGGGTAGCACTGTGACTCACACTGCTTATTACTAATATCTGCCCTACCTGCTTATCTTCTTAGGCAGGCAGTCTGTTTACCTGTGTATTATCTTATGATTGTGGCATACAGCACTTGCCTTATTGTGTACATGGGCAGACGTCTGTAGTTGTTGCATGTTGTAATTATTTCGGTGTTTTCTTCTAGAATTTTCCTTGAAAGTTTCGTCTTGTGTACTTGTTCGGTGTGGGTTTTGGGAGCTCCTGATGTAAGGTGAAAGCTGAGTCGTCTGCTTAATCTCATCGTCGTCATGCCGATATAGGGAGATTGAAGGGCTGCACAGGTCCCTTGGCTGCAAGTGAACCTATATACAACATGTGACTGTTGAGTATTCTTTTTGATAACTGCTGGGCTGCTTCATAGTAGGAGGTGATTGGTCTTCTTACAGGTAGTAGATAGTGAGGCTTATTTTCTTCTCTGGGTTGATAGGAGTGACGTTTTTCTTGACAATGTTGCGCATTATACGCTCGTCTTCTTTGTAACTTGTGGAGAAGTGTGCTTTATAGTAGAGTTTGATGGTCTCGTTCTTATCCACACTGTCTTCTTTTCCACAGTACCATTTATACATGGTCTTCTTAACTTGTTTTTCAATGTCGTTGGTGTTGAATCCATTGTTGAAGAGTACATTTGTTGATCTTGTTATTTCTTCATGGACTTCTCTCCACTTCCTGCAGTGGGTGATGGCTCTTCTGATATAAGCGGCGATGGTAGAATCTTTGTATCGCTGAAGGCACTCACTTTTACCGTTGAGACACTGGCCGTTGTTCACCGGTTTAGAACTTAAGGACCCTGTGATGGTGTTTGAGAATGGGAGGTTTCTGATTCCTACTGACTACCCCACGAAACAAGCTCCTTCCTTATAGGTGGTGTTTCGTGGCAATGTTTGAAGGACTCGTTAACCTCCAATTTTCGGACTACATCACAGGGTCCCTTAACCCTTAATGGCCGGATTGCGGTCATAGACGCCCCCAAGAAGCGCCCGGATCGTGTCGTACGCCACTGCTATGTGGTGACCAGGCGGGATGAAGCACTGCTATTGCCAATGTTGGCATTTGCGAGCCCAATTTGGCGGGTTTTTTTTTACTTGGCTATACTTCACCACCATCCCTACAAATCACCATCATCAGTCAGTGTGTTACTGACTGTAAACATGGATGGATGTGGATTAGATTTCTCATGCGTGTCCGATTCTGTGTTGCGCCATGCTTACTTACAACACTGACTGCCACCCGCGCGGGCCACGTTCAGTTGTCGTCAGAGCCACTCCACCTAAGCGAACACAACCGCGCTCACACGAGAAAGTACCCTTCATTCCTCACTTAATTTCTCGGCAACGGAGAGTTGTAGAGAGCTAGGGTTGGTTTTATTGGAAAGAGGAAGAGTTGATGGTGCTAACAAGACCAAATTTAAGTTGTTCAGTATCGTAGTTTAGACGTACAGAGTAAGTGGAATAGAGCGATTTTGGAAAAATCGGCCAAAAGCGCCCGGACAGGCAGTAGGGAAAGTAAGACTAGCCCCGGACTGACAAAATGGCTATCCATAGTTATCCCGTCGCGGAGGGGTTAAGTCCTGAGATCTCTTGTAGGCAGGTACAGTTGCCCACAGATGAACCTGGGACAGACGTGTTGTGGAGCACAGGTCAGGCTGGTCAAGAGTGATAATGTCATTTTTACGGCATTATCTCACACCTGTAAAATGTTACTAGTGGTAAAAGTATTATATCTTTAAATATGTGTTTTGCCTTGGCAGGGTTTGCTCCAACACAGTAAACCAGAAGCAGATCGAATCACCGAAGAGAGAGAGAGAGAGAGAAAGAGAGAATGGCCTGCCCCACTGTCCGACACTTGCTGCCCCAGGGCCTGCCACTTGATGTGGTTTGTCGACACCTGCTGAACCATCAGGTTTTGGAGGAGCTTCTGGTACGTCATCCTCGTTATGGTGGATTTAAGTAGGTCAGAATGTAAATATATGTCTGTATGTTTGTGCTTCATTCTGTTATGATATCATAATGTGTGTGTGAGTGTTGTTGTTGTTGTTATAGTTATTTGGTTCTTATGGGTTCTGCCTACCTGTATGTATGGTTGTATGCCTGTTAATTAACGCTACGGCGCAATTAATTTAAAACAAAAAAACAGGATAAGCTTTGTAATTGGTCTTTAGTATGTAACATTATTCGAAACGTAACAAGACTGGGAGATTAACCTTTCATATCACTTCCATCCAACATCATAATTATAAAGCATCAATGAATTAACTGTATTGTACCGTTGCCTCCACTAGTAACAGGCACAGAGTTTTAATGTGTTGAACTAAATGTAGCACCACTGTGTTTGTTTATACATATAGTAATAGTACGGTAGACCTCACCCCTGCTAAAATATTCATCACCAGGATGTTGTTATGTAAGTATAATTATTGCTCACTTGGAATTTTGCCAAACTCATCGGGTTTTTTTATTGTTATTTGTGGAGCCAACTGTATATCACCTAAGTACGGTTGCCTTCAATTGTAACGAGGACAATATCCGGTGTGTTTGGGAAAATGTGGCACCAATGTTTTTTAACTCGTATAAATAGTAAATAGTGTAAATGGATAAAACTCAGCAAATCTATCCATATGTTTACTCTTACCATATGTAAACAAACACAGTGGTGAGACAAATTGCTAACCCAACGAGCTCTGTGCTCGGTACAAGTGAAGGTAACATCACGTAAGTAAAGTCATGGTCTAATGTACTGCAACACCTTCCAATGAGATGGCTTCGAAAAATGATCCGAAACTATAGCTGTTGGTGTGTGCCATTTTGGTTCATAAAATTAACTCAAATAGCTCGCTTTTATTCGCCAGGTTGCAGTACATTAGACCATGACTTTACAACATAATAATTAGGTAGTATTTGTATAGACAATGTCAGACCACGTTATTAAATGTCGTTAGCTGAGGTGAGACAGGGAGGGAAGGGATACCTGATTTTCTGGCTTCTTCGTGATTCCCTCCTGGCCCCGTGACTCACTCTAACACTCGTAGTTTTAAAACATTTGAGGGCCCTTACTGGAGCTCTATGAACCCTCCAAATAATCCAGGCCACAAAATGCTTCAGTGTTTCGAATAGGGAATATGTTGCCTGGAGTAGTTTGGAGGGTTCATAGAGCTCCAGTAAGGGCCCTCAAATGTTTTAAAACTACGGGTGTATCTGTCATGTAAAGAGACTAAACATGTAAATATTTGAGATGAAACATAGGGATGGAGGGGATATCTGACCTTCTGGTTTCTATATGATTCACCGCTCACCCCTTGACTCGCTCGGGTCTCGACGTTCATTCCTCTACCAGTGTTGGTTGGGTGAAGTTGACTGGGGCTAGTGGTCTGGTCAACACGATGCCACGTCTAGTTTCCTCACCTCCTCGTTGCCGCAACACTACCATCATCCTCTTCTCATCCATACTCTTCCTCGGACTCGCTTACATGCCTCTCCTCGGTCAGTAATTAATATATAAATATAACTCGTAGTAAAATGGTAAGATAGTTCAAGAAGGTAGTGTTCCAGATGTGATCAATTGTGTATGTGTACTTATTGTGGAGTGAACTGGATAACTTTTGCATTAAGGGAGTATTACAATGTTGGTCATAGTATTATCTGGAGTTACTAATTCCTTCAAACTATTCCAAGCAACAGGCCATCATTATTTTCACAATTAGGGTCCTGTTTTCTGACATATTTTGGAGTATTCAAGACACTCCAATTTATCAGAAGTGTATTTCCCCGTAATTAAGAGGTCGAACAGGAAAAAGGTTCATTTTAATTCTTCGAGAAAAATCCTACTTCTGTTATCTCTGACCTTACAACAATTGCGATTCGATGACCCGTTTTATTTGTCTCACGTTCGGATTGGGAGAATCACACTGGTATTATTGTATGTAGTTTTTCTTCTCGTTTCAAAGTTGCACACCTCATTACACACGCACACACACAGGAATAAGATTTTTACTTTGAGATATTAGGATATTTGTAACACACACACACACACACACACACACACACACACTAATAAAAAACGTATTTTAAGATATTAGGATATTTGTAACACAAACACACACACACATACCAAAGAAAAATTTATCACATCCATATTCGGAGCAATTGATTCCTCAAAATTATTCCAAGCCACTGGCCACAATTATGTTTCGTCATCTGGTCCTGTTTCTCGGCTGGCATACTATCGTCTTCTCTTTTCCCTCTTGTTTCTTCCGTATTGCTTCTCTCTACCCACTTCCCCTAATATCTTTCGTTTTCCCTCCACTTTTCCTCCACTGTTTTCGGGAGTTTGTGATTTTGTTAGTTGAGGATAATAATTTTGTGTTGGGCGGTATATGACCCTAGCTGTTGCGCCGCCAGATGCCTAGTTGCATCAATAAATAAATTCAATTCAATTTCCTCCACTGCTCATGATTTCCCTGTGTGAATTATTCCTTGCCTGTCCTTCCTTCCCTCTTCACCCTCCTCATATCGAGCTACATGTATTTTCTTCGCCATGGAAACTCACCCAGCAACGTCAACAACAGTATACAGTATATACATATATAATAGTAATTGGCCGTCGATAGGAAATTATAATAAGTGATAGTCACGAACAGTATACACATTCCTTCCCGAGCATTATTCATTTATACTTATTCAGGTCCATCTCTAACACGCACACACGCACACCCACACATACAGTCGTTGTCAAAAATAATCATCCATATAGGGGTAACTAACGTAAGAGTTTGACAGCTTCCCTCTGTTCCTTAGATGATAAACTTTCCAATAAATAGATTAACTACTATCGTTTAATTTACTACAAGCAGCTACACACTACTTAAACCAATAATATTATATGTGAACATGAAAACATTACACAGCAAATTGTTAAAGTTACCCATATGTGGATGATTATTATTGACCACGATTGTACATAATATAACGATCTACTCTCAGTTATTTATTGCAACATTTTTGGTCTATCCTTCAACTACTCTGTATCCTCTTTCATTATCTAACCTTTGTTTCGTTTATTTTCAACCCTCTGGCTTCAGCTCACCTGTTACTCTCAGATTATATACATCTGTGCTGTATATCTCTCTCCTAACTCTACTGACTATCCAGAAATTATTTATCTTACCTCAAAAGTGGAACACATTTTATCCCATTCTCCATTAACAAAAATCTGCATTTTAGGAGATTTCAACGTTCACCACCGCCTTTGGATTTCATCTCCCTTCACTGATCCATCTGGTTAACAAGTATTCACCTTTTCTATCCTCAACGACCTAGAGCAGTTAATTCAATGCCCTACCCATATTCCAGACCACCTTGGAGATCAGCCCAATATAATTGACTTATTCCTAACCTCTCATCCTTCTGCTTATACTATTGAACTTTTCTCTCCAGTGGGCTCCAAAGATCACAATCTTATTTAAGTATCCTATCATATCGCTTCAGTAAGATATCGCTTCAGTCTGGGGCACTACAGCACTACAACTTTCAAGATTTCTCATGGAAGTATTTTTGCATTCGTGACCTTTTGAGTGAGCTGCACGCATCTCGGGCATGGAGGCATACACTCTATGTTCTTTCCATCTGTCTAACACAAAAAACTCTTGGTTTAATCACGCTTGTTCCACTGCTGTCCACAACAAGGAGGAAGCTTTCAGACGGTACCGACGCCTTCAAAGTGTTCTCTGTATCCTGTTCTCTGTATCCTGTTCTCTGTATCCTGTTCTCTGTATCCTGTTCTCTGTATCCTGTTCTCTTTATGTTCTCCAACAAGACAAAAAATTCTTCATCCCTGCCAATTCCAATGTCTTGTCCAACTCTTCCACTTCTCCTTCTTTCTTGCCAAAAATCTCTCCAACAACTCTTCTTTTTTCTTTCCCCCTCTCATTCTTCCTGATGGAATATTGCCATCTCTTCACCTAATAATATTGAATAATTTTCTCAAATATATCCCTCTAACTCCACTCTGGATGATTCCGGCTCTAGTCATCAAAATCCACCCCCCTCTGATTTACTTATTCCTGTTATCTGAATTTCTTCGAAGGAAATATTTTACGCCCGTTCTGGCTTTGACACTCGAAAGGCGCGCTGGCTCCTGTTGCTCTCACGTACTGTGCTTCCGTTATGACACCCTGCCTAGGTAAATTGTTCTGTCTTTGTCTATCATTTAATACTTTTCCTTCTTACTAGAGGCTTGCCTAGTTCCAACCTGTTCCAAAGAAAGATGATCACTCCCAACCCTCCAAATACCGCCCCATTGCTTTGACCTCGTGTCTATCTAAACTCTTCAAATCTATTCTTAACTCCAAAATTCATCAGCACCTTACTGGCAATGATTTTCTTTCAGATCGTCAGTATGGTTTCCGTCAGGGATGCTCTACTGGCGATCTTCTATCCCTCCTTTCTGATTCATGGTTATCCTCTATTCGAAACTTTGGGGAAACTTTTACTGTTGCCCTAGATATATCCAAAGCTTTTGATACAGCTGGTACAAATATTCAACTTTCAAACTTCCATCTTTTGGCTTTTATCCTTCCATCTGATGTCCTCTCTGGTCGGTCTATAACTGTTGTTGTAAATGGTCACTGTTCTTCCTTTGAGTGTATTAATAGTGGTGTTTCTCAGGTTCTGTCCTATTACCTTTTCTGCTTTTCATCAACGACTTTCTTACCTGTACCTCTTCCCCTATCCACTTCTATGCCGATAATTCCACATTACATTACTCCACTCCCTTTGATAACCGTCCATCCCAGCAGCTCCTCTCCACATCACGTGATGATGCAGTAGTACACCTGACTTCTGATCTTTCCCTCATCTCTAACTGGGGCAGAGAGAACCTTGTTGTTTTCAATGCCTCTAAAACACAGTTTCTTCATCATTCAACTCGTACTAATCTTGCTGATGACTAGCCCCTCTCCTTCAACGACATACATCTTGATTTTTCTCTCTCCCTTAATATTCTTGGAGACTCTTTCTCTTACAATCTCTTTTAGAGAGATCATATTACCTCTCTAGCTAAAGCCGCCTCAATGAAGTTGTGTGTACTGCGCTGATTCCCTGAATATTTCACCCCCACACAGTTGCTGTCTCTGTACAGGGGTCTCATTCACCCATGTATAGAGTGTGGCTCTCATATATATATATATATATATATATATATATATATATATATATATATATATATATATATATATATATATATATATATATATATATATATATATATATATATATATATATATATATATATATATAAAGATGATAAATAATATAATTCGTACACAGATCATTGGTTAGTGGAAATATATTTATTCTGCACATAACGTAGGCATTGTTCTGCTGACTGATTCAAGTGTTAGCCAGATAACATTACTAAAATTGTTTGGTGTTAGGAAATTAATTTACAAAATTTTCAAATTGTTACGAACCCTTGATGCCATAGAGGTGTATTCGAAGTCATGAGGCCGACTGTACATACATAGCCAACATACATATGCGACGCACGAATATACAAGCATGTGACCCGTTGATACATAAACCCTTGAGCTAACAATGACCCAAATAAGAACTGACTTATAGACAGTCCGTTCCCCACTGTACTTAGGGGGGTAATATACAGTAGTGTTGGTTAATCTACAGCAGTGGTTCCCAAACTGGTGGGCCATATAGAAGAAAGTAGGGGGCCATAATCTGAGGCTATGCATAAATAAAACCAAAGGAGTTTAGCGGGTAGGTAGCCAGTGGAGGGAACTTACAGGTTCAATGCCTTGCTGCCAGACACATGAGTAATACGTCCTTTTTTATATGATTCTGTGTTCTTGACATAAAACAAGACATGGGGATGTATTAGGGAAGCAAGATAATTTTAACTCAACATAATTCTAATCTGAGGCTTCCTAAGCTGTGTATTCTGTATTTTTTTTTTTTTTTTTTTTTATATATTAACAAAGATGAGGACAAAGACCACAGGCCCGCTTACCGTCCTCATCTACATAGTACAGTGAGAGAGTGGTCCAAAATCATGTCCAATTTCGTTCGAGATGCCCTGACACATTGCGTTTGAAGGTACATAAGTCGTAGAAAGGTGGAAAGATGGATGAAGGTAGAGTGTTCCAGAGTTGACCAGTTGTGTATATGAAAGACTGAGAGTACCGGTTAACTCTTGCATGAGGGAGTTGGACAGAAAAGGGGTGAGAACGAGAGGCTTGACGAGTGTTGCATGTTCTCCTGAGGGGAGGAAGCATACATTGAGAGAGTTCAGAAGAGCAATGTCCAGTGTAATAGCGATAGAAGAGAGAAAGTGATGCAACACTGCGGCGAAGAGAGAGAGGTTGTAGTGAATCAGTAAGAGGAGGAGAGTTGATGAGACGAAAGGCCTTTGATTCCACCTTGTCCAGTAGTGTTGTGAAGGTGGATCCCCCCCACACATGAGAGCCATACTCCATACAGGGGCGGATGAGACCCCTGTACAAAGACAGTAACTGTGTGGGGGTGAAGTATTCACGGAATCAGCGCAGCACACCTAACTTCTTTGAGGCGATTTTAGTCAGAGAGGTAATGTGATCTCTCCAGGAGAGATTATGAGAGAAAGAGACTCCAAGAATATTAAGAGAAGAGGAAAGGTCAAGTTGTGTATCGTTAAAGGAGAGGGGATAGACATCAGGAAGATTAGTACGAGTTGAAAGATGAAGGAACTGTGTTTTTGAGGCATTGAAAACAACAAGGTTCTCTCTGCCCCAGTTAGAGATGAGGGAAAGATCAGAAGTTAGGCGTGCTACTGCATCATCACGTGATGTGGAGAGGAGCTGCTGGGATGGACGGTTGTCAAAATGAGTGGAGTAGTGTAGGGTGGAATCATCAGCATAGGAGTGGATAGGGGAAGAGGTACAGTTAAGAAGGTAATTAATGAACAAAAGAGAGAGGGTGGGTGATAGAACAGAACCCTGAGGAACACCACTATTGATAGCCTTGGAAGAAGAACAGTGACCGTCTACAACAGCAGCTATAGAACGGTCAGAAAGGAAATCAGAGATAAAGGTGCAGAGAGAGGGATAGAAACCGAATGAGGGCAGTTTGGAGATTAAAGCTTTGTGCCAGACTCTATCAAAAGCTTTGGATATGTCGAGGGCAACAGTAAAAGTTTCACCAAAGTTCCGAAAGGAGGATGACCATGAATCAGAGAGGAGGGATAGAAGATCGCCAGTAGATCGTCCCTGACGGAAACCATACTGGCGATCGGAAAGAAGGTCATGACAAATAAGGTGCTTATGAATTTTGAGGTTAAGAATAGATTCGAAGACTTTAGATAGACATGAGGTCAGAGCAATAGGGCGATAGTTGGAGGGCTGGGAACGGTCTCCTTTTTTCGGAACAGGTTGGATCAGAGCAAACTTCCAGCAAGAAGGAAAAGTGTTAAATGATAGACATAGACGGAACAGTTTGCCTAGGCAGGGTGTCAGCACGGAAGCACAGTTCTTGAGAACAACAGGAGGAATCCCATCAGGTCCTTACGCCTTCCGAGTGTTAAGGCCAGAGAGGGCAGAAAATACTTCCTTTGAAGAGATTCTAATGGGGGTGGAGTTGGAGGAACAGAGCCGGAATCGTCCAGTGTAGAGTTAGAGGCAAAGGTTTGAGAGAAGAGTTCAGCTTTATCAGGTGAAGAGATGGCAACATTTCCATCAGGAAGGATGAGGGGAGGGAAAGAGGAAGAAGTAAAGTTACTGGAGAGATTTTTGGCTAGATGCCAGAAAGAACGAGAGGTGGAGGAGTTGGACAGGTCATTGCACTTGGCACGGATGAAGGATTTTTTGGTTAGTCGGAGAACAGATTTGGCGCGATTCCGGGCAGAGATATACAGAGCACGAGATTCATCAGTTTGAAGGCGTCGGTGCCGTCTGAAAGCTACCTCCTTGTTGTGGACAGCAGTAGAACAAGCGTGATTAAACCAAGATTTTTGTGAATTAGTAATAGGGAAAGAATATGGAATGTATGCCTCCATGCCCGAGATGATCACCTCCGAGATGCGTGCATCACTCTCTGAGGGACCCCGGCCACGAAAGCAAAAATCACTCCATGGGAAATCTTCAAAGTACTGCCTCAGATCATCCCAGCCAGCAGCGCTGTAGTGCCACAGACTGGGAGGGTCCAAAGGTCTTACAGGAGCGATAGGACAGGATACTGAAATAAGATTGTGATCGGAGGAGCCCAAAGGAGAGAAAAGTTCAACAGAATAAGCAGAAGGATGAGAGGTTAGGAATAAGTCAAGGATATTGGGCTGATCTCCAAGGCGGTCTGGAATACGGGTAGGGTACTGAATTAACTGCTCTAGGTCGTTGAGGATAGAAAAAGTAAAGGCTTGTTCACCAGGTGGATCAGTGAAGGGAGATGAAAGCCAAAGGCGGTGGTGAACGCTGAAATCTCCTAAAATGGAGATTTCTGAGAAAGGAGAATGGGATAGAATGTGTTCCACTTTAGAAGTAAGATAGTCGAAGAATTTTGTATAGTCAGTAGAATTAGGAGATAGATATACAGCACAGATGTATTTAGTTTGAGAGTAGCAGGTTAGCCGAAGCCAGATAGTTGAGAAATCAGAAGAGTCAAGTTCGGGAACACGAGAACAAGTGAGGTCGTTGCGTACGTATACGCAACATCCGCCTTTGGCACGAAACTGAGGATAGAGAAAGTAAGAGGAGACAGAGTAGGGGTTGCTGTTAGTTAATGCTGAGATCTGGGTCTCGGTGAGGAAGAGAAGATGAGGTTTAGCGGAGAAGAGGTGGTGTTCAACAGAGGAGAAGTTAGAGGAAAGACCGCGAATGTTGCAAAAGTTAATAAAGAGTGTGTCAGACATTGGTCCAGGGCATCTCGGGGGGTCGTCAACAAATGGTCCAGACTGAGGGGAGTTTATTGACCCATCCCCAGGGGCCTCCGAGGCTTGGTTACTAATTCTATTCATAGTTTTTTTAAATTTGGGGGGATATCATTTGGACAAAGGGTGTGGTGTGTAGCATGTTTGTATATATTGTGTAAATAGAGAGAGTGATGTCTTTGGGAGTATGTTGGACTACTCTCGGTGTATGTGAGACACGAAAAAGATCAGCAAAGGTGGACAGACAGGTGAAACGGGAGTTCCAACCCTCCCTATCACCAGTCCAGCGTCCACCCTAGGAGTACTGCCCTGTTTGGTTGGTGTCTCCAACCTCCTCCTACAACCTGATAACCTGGTCTTGAATCTTACGTATCAGCAAGGATATTCATATTATTCAGTTAACGGGTTATGGTTGTGATGGGGGGGGGGGGGGGGGCATGGACAAGGATCATTTATGAAAAGTGGGTAACGACCAGAAAAAGTTTGGGAACCCCTGATCTAGAGCTACTGATTCCTCTATGCTTTCCAAGAACAGACTACAACTATTTTTGCTAATCTAGTCCTGTTTCCTTTGGGGTATATATTCATATTATTATTTTTTTCCTTGGAAGTAGAATGTGTAAACCTTGATATTATGCCATCATATTTCCCATGTCTCTGATTTCAGTGAGGTTGACGTTGATGTGTATATGTGTATATGCTGGTAGTACAGTAGTTGGGGTAGTGATTATGAATTAGTAATACTGGTGGTGGTAGTGGTGATAATAGCTCTTTGTGTTGGCCCATTAAGAACATTTAGTTGATAATAATAAATGGAGTTTTGGTATTGGTTAACAGTGCATTATACACTTCATATTTTACTGAGAAATTAAGGGGAGGGTATAGTTTGGATATTTTTGGAGATTATGATTCCTCCAAACTATTCCAGGCAACAGGATACCATTATTTTTCTTCACCTGGGTTTGATTCCTGGCATACTTTAGAGGAATCAAGACACTCCAATGTATTTAAAGTGTATCCTCTCCTTAAGGCTGTAGTTGTGTTTGTTTACAAGTAGTAATCCATATTGTGACCTAATTGTGGCAGCCTTGGATTATTGCTATCACTAGATATACAGTATACTCTATAGTACAAAGCTGCCTAATGACAACGCAGAATGATAATGATAGGGAAGCGGGTATCAATAAAACCCGTAGGGCAGCAAAGGGTAATTATGGAAAGGATGGTTGATTTATCTTAGCATGTATCAGCCGTCCTCTGAATAATACAGTCGATCCATTATTCCGATGTCTCATAGTACGAGGTAAAGGTGGAGACACACTGGGCTTTTCTCACTAGCATGCAACTTGCCTTAGATACTCGCTTTGTGGTTTGCGATCCAGAATGAGTAGCAAACAGCTGATTCTTACTGCTGGTAAAAGTAGATAACATGCAGGGAAAATTGAATAGCAAGTTTTGCTCTTCATTAAGAGCATACAAATGAGCCTCCATTTGTGTTTTATATATAAATAATAAATAAAATTGAGCATGCAATTTATTGTTTACATGTGAAGTTGTTAATTGACTCAATACATCAATTAAAGAGTTATGAAAAATAGGAAGTAGATATTCAATTTTTCCTCTGATCATCTAGGCGTAGAATCCGGTTCTTTACAAAGCCTTGTGTAATCCTTTATTCGGTAATTCTTTGTAAGCACTCCACCTGCTATCCTCACCCAGCGTTATTCGTAGATATTTGTATCCCTCTTCATTTTTTTATACTATTGATAGTGGGAAGATATATTAGGTTCTGGTGAAATGTAGGGTTAATAAATTAATAAATGGAGACAAATAGGTGAACCTAGCCTAATACAAGCGACCTAAACTAACCTACATTATATTCATTGTTTTGTTATTGTGTATCTATACTGCTCATGGGGTTTCCAAATACTCAAGCAAACGAAAAATCTATAAATTGGAATAAATATCACCACATAATATATATTTACATAGTTTCAAGTTTTTAGCTCCGGCCTCAGCCGAGAGCTGTAGGTCTTATCGTAATTATTGTTCTTTTTGGGGCAACAACTTCTTAAAATGGTTCAACTGACTCACTCACTCACTCACTCCCATCCATTTTCTTTTACGGACATTGAATGATTTTTTTCAACCGAGGGGTTCACCCTCAATAAAAAGGGTTCATTTTCAAAATTTCAATATAACCCTATGATTACGAAAATCCAAATAAAACATAATTAATATTTTTGAGACCTTTACATATGGATATTTTATTATTTCACTTTTTGAAGGTTTTTCCTTCATGTTCTTGTTAACTATAAAATTACCTTCAAGTGTCATACTGAAACATATTTTTATGCATTTATAAGCTATATCTAATAGTTACCATAGTTTTTATATACAGTAATGGTTTTGCAGTGTACCCTTAGTTGCATAGCTTTACACTGCCTATACAATCACAGTTTAATTAATGCTTTTTGCTATAGTTTTCGGTATTTCATATTCTTACATTTCCTGTATATGCATAATTATACAGCCTAGAAATGTATATATAACTGGAAAATGTATAGCTCTCACTAGCAAGGCGAGTAGCAGAATCAAGTAGCATGCTACTGTAATGAGATATGCTCATTGTGTATTCACCTTAGGGAGATCTATATTGTCTAACAGAATGTTGATACTAACTTTGCTTAAAGGGGATAGTTGACTGTTGGTAAAATTAATCTGGAATAAATAATTCCTTCAAACTACTAAAAATAAGGAATCATCCTTATTATTTGTCATCTGATCCTGTTTTCTGGCATACGTTGGAGGAATCAAGGAACCCCAATGAAGAACATGTAAACTGACCCCTTAACCCCTAAAGGCCGGTTGACGTGATAGACCGTCTTACGTAAGGAACCGGGCAACTGCACCTACCGTCACAGCGATTTAGCGCTATTTTGCGCCCTGTACGGCTAGTTTTTCTTGTCGTTGGGCGAGAAAATACACTCAAAATATCGATCCGCTACCCACTCAGTCGATTCTGGGAGCCCACGATGGCTGGGCGATTTTTAAGTATTTGCCCTTGTCCGAATTTGTGCTCTAACGATCGTAAGACAATACCGTAGTGAATATATGTACGTGAGTGACACCATGATATTCCTACAAGGTTAGAAATTATTATTTAGTGTATAGATCATGACACACGATATATAATGGGGTAGTAATAAGAAAATAACACCACAAAACACGCCCATACAGGCACAATCGATAGTAAATATACGTGTTTCCTACGGTACAAGTCGGTTTGTTTATCATTTTCTAAGTGACAGTTACACGATGATATATTCCTACAAGTGTTCATACTATTTTTAGTGTTGAAATCATGACATACGATACATAATAGTAGTAATACGAGTGAGTTGACAACAGACTTGGGCGGGAAACTGAACTCGTCATGCCGTAGTCACACCGCTCTCACGCATACACACGGACACACCGCTGTCTCGCGCACAAACATGGTTCACTCGCCCTATCTCCACAACTATTCATCGTACAGCCCTCCCGATGGTACCATTGGAAAGAGGAAGAGTTGAAGGTAATGATGGAACAATTTTGAAGTCAGTACACTATAGAAGTTAAGAGTGTGAGCGTTGTGAATATAGGGCAAATCGAGGAATTTTGACGCTAGCGGCAGGGTAGAAACGTGGAAGCAAGGTCTACCCTTCCCGGACTCCAGGGGTTAAATAACGTGAATTAATTATATCTAACTCAGGATAATTTCACCTAACCCAACCTAACTTAATTAGAAGTTGCCTCGTCAATTTGGTAAACAGAAACTTCCCTGTACTATATTAAGAAGCTTGGCACTAATTGCTCTCGGTCCTGGTGAATGGAGAAGAATGTCATGCATAATAGAAGAGACGCTGAAGGAGGGAAAGTGTAGAGGTAGACGATGGTGGAGTGGAATGAGGTCACATATGGAACAGTGAATGGAGGGCAACAAAAGGGAGCAGGTAATAGGTATGTAGATGGAAAATAGGATGAGAACTGGAAGGAAGGGTACAGTTGCGGACACACTTTATGTGTGAAACACAACTATAGCACGCATCACAAGGATGATGAGTGGCCCAGAGACCTCTCCACCCACGTGAGACCCGAGTCAGCTTCGGCTATGGCTGCATAAAAAGGAAGATATCAGACAACCGACTCAAACCCCCCACACCCTGCTCACAGGGGTGACACCCTATGGCATCAGTGGCATTTTTATAGTGTCCCGAACAAGGATCGAACAATTCAGAAAAATATTTACTGTATGACCTTCTGAAATCCAACAAAACGAGGGTGGCTTATCAGAAGTTCCTCCAAAACCTGATGGTTCAGCAAGTGTCGACAACCAAATCAAGTGGCAAGCGCAGCCCCAGGGGCGGCAAGTGTTGGACAGTGGGGCAGGCCAGGCAATAGTGCTCTATGGTGTTAGCACGAGACGCTCGACACAAGCAACACTCAGTGAAGGGAGGCTCACCCTGCATCCCAGCAACCTGCCATGGTGGCCGGTAGCGAAGCCTCAAACGAGCCTCCGAACCATGAGGCTTCAATGATGGTAGGAATATTTGTGACTACAGATAGACTAGTAGTAATGGGTGATAGAGATGCCGTACAGGGAAGGCCACAGAGAAGGAGTCAAGAAACCGCTGGAGATCCCTTGGTAAGGTGAGATGGAGGGAGGGACGACTGAGTTGGGGAGATGGAGGTCATGAGTGCTTCGCTTCGTTCGGGATTCGAATATCTGGGTGGCTCAACATTGGCAACGTGCAGTGGTCAACGCGGGAGTGGAGCCAACTGTATTTGCATCCCTTTCGTATGGCACTATCCACTCCATTTTTAAGTGTTTTTGAGTAGTCCTTCGTATCCGAATCACTTATGACTGTGATTGTAGATCTAATCGGTGTTAGGTTACTTTCAATACAAATGCTGCTGCCAAATCAGCCTAACCTCAGTAGTATGCAAAATGTTAGAGACAATCATACGAGATAAACTTACATATCATTTAGAGGAAAATAACTTACTCAGAGACACTCAACACGGTTTCCGCAATAAACGCTCCTGCCTAACGAATCTATTAGACTTTTTAAATGACATTTTTAACGAATATGATAAGAGTAAAGCAGTAGACATAATTTATCTAGATTTCCAAAAAGCCTTTGACAAAGTTCCCCATAAACGTTTAATAACTAAATTAAAATCTCACAGAATCCAAGGCGACACCGTAAGATGGATAGAGAACTGGCTAAGAAACCGTAAACAACGTGTGGTAATAAATGGTAAATCATCTAATTGGACTGGCGTTACGAGCGGGGTGCCACAAGGGTCAGTTTTAGGCCCAATCCTTTTCCTAGTTTACATAAACGACATAGATGAAGGTCTCTCATGCATAATATCGAAGTTTGCCGATGACACTAAAATTGCAAATACAGTACTCACTAACGCACAAACTAAAGAAATGCAAGATAATCTCGATAAATTGTCGAATTGGGCGAAAACTTGGCAAATGTCCTTCAATGCAGATAAATGTAAAGTACTCCATATCGGACATCGTAACGTAACTGCAAACTACTCGTTAAATGGTAATCAAATTAAAAGCGTGGATCAAGAGACAGACTTAGGGGTCACAATATCAAGTAACCTAAAACCCAGTCAGTAATGTACGGAAGTAATTAAGAAAGCAAATAAAACTATCGGCTTTATTGGCAGAGCATTCGAGTATAAGTCTAAAGATACAATCCTCACTTTGTATAATTCCTTGGTCCGTCCCCTTATGGAATATTGTGTCCAAGCTTGGTGCCCGTACTACCAGAAAGATATAGTAAAATTGGAACAAGTCCAACGTAGAGTTACTAAAATGATACCATGTCTAAGAAACAAAACGTATGAAGAGCGGCTAAATAAATTGAATCTATTCCCATTAGCACAACGTAGATTGAGAGGCGACTTAATCCAGGTATTCAAAATAATCAAAGGCATAGATAATATGGACTGCAACAAATATTTCAATATCGATCAATCAAACTACACGAGAGGTAATGGCTGTAAAATCATAGGTAAATCTTTTAACTCACACGAATCCAAGAATTTCTTTTTTAACCGAGTCGTCAACTTATGGAATGGGCTCCCCCGTAACGTAATAGAATGTAACACAGTAGACAGCTTCAAACGTCGCCTTGATAAACACCTTGCATCTAATCCCCGACTCTCGATGTTTACTAATGAATCATTTTTTGCCCATTACAGGTGGCAAGTTAGCCAAATTTCAACTACTTTCTATCTTTCCTATAAAATTTCCTTGTGGAGTTTTCTCTTTACCAACTCCACAAGGTTCTGACTCCTAACTTTATTTCCAGTACGGCTCAGGCCGGAGGGATTGGAGGGTGGGGAGAGAGCCTTCTACTTTGCTATTCTTACCTACGACTATCACTGGGGAGATATTCATTCTCTACCAGTAACCTTCAAATCAGATCACCCCGTGTGGACCGTAAGGTCTGTTGTGGTCTGTGATTCTATGTAACTCTATGTAACTCAAAGTCAAAGTCAAAGTCAAAGTCAAAAATCTTTATTTTGCCTTACTAACATTACATATTAGTATGAATGAGTGTTCCTTATATTCTAGGCAGAGCTCCTTGAATGGTTACCCATTTTAAAGAGCTCCTTTGTATTATTAATTTATAGGATACCACAATTTCATATATCTTACATAACTATATACAAATATACATCATACACATGTACACATATATATGTATACAACACATACACATAACAATACAATATAACCATATATATATACATTAATTTTGTTCATTGAGAATATATTTCTTTATTTTCAATTTAAATGTAGTTTTGTTTTCTATTGACCTTAGATTTTCTGGTAGACTATTCCAAGCTAAACATCCCGCATATGCAACAAATCTTTTAGCAGTTTCTGAACGTGGTTGTGGAGGCCTTAATAAATTTTGATTTCTTAGATTTTGACTATGAAGGTTTGAACATAATTCATACAAAATAACAACAGGAGTGTGC
>JAWZYT010001649.1:707500-757500 GCA_034508575.1 Petrolisthes manimaculis
GTCAGTCAGTCAGTCAGTCAGTCAGTCAGTTAGTTAGTTAGTTAGTTAGTTAGTTAGTTAGTTAGTTAGTTAGTTAGTTAGTTAGTTAGTTAGAAGAGGCTGGATAAAGCAACACAGCACCCCATACTATTAAACACATTATTGAAGACTGCAATACACACAACCACACTCGCCAACAATATTATACATATCATTCAGACAATAATTATAATGTATCTCTCTGGTCCAAATATATGACTATCATAATAAATCTACATGTATTTACAAAGTTAATAATATTTCCACAGACCTGAGATTGTGTGTAAGAATATAGTAATTTATAAATGACTATAATAATGTAAATCTACATGTATTTACCAAGTTAATAATATTTCCACAGACCTGAGATTGTGTGTAAGAATAGTATATATAAATGACTATAATAATAAATCTTTTGCCAAGTATTTACCAAGTTAATAATATTTCCACAGACCTACCAGTGTGTAAGAATGGAACCCCTCAGACGGTGGCAGTGGCAGAGGGTGAGAACACTCGCCTCTCGTGCCAAGTCGACGCCAGACCACAGACCTCACTCAAATTCACCTGGTACTTCAATAACACCTTGGACACTGTGGAGGTGGAACAACATCGCTTTACTGTCCTCCCAGGCACCAGTATACTCGACTACACTCCCAGGTAAAAAAAACACACACACACACGTTACCTTATTTATTTATATCTGTAGATGAAACACGATGTATATGTTAATTAATATATATATATATAGTGTTGGTGTATGGAGAACGAGGAGGATGATGATAGAGAGGAGGAGGAGGAGGAAGAAGAGGGGGAGAAAGATGGAGAGGATAAGGAGGAGTTGGAGGAGGAAGAGAAAGATGGAGAGGATATTGAAGAGAAGGAGGAAGAAAATGGAGAGGAAAATGAGGAGGAGGAAGAAAATGGAGAGGAAATGAGGTGGATGAATGGGAAGATGGAGAGGAAAATGAGGAAGAAAGATGAAGAAGATGGAGAGGAAATTGAGGAGGAGGAAAAGGAGGAAGAAGAAGATGGAGAAGAAATTGAGGAGGAAGATGGAGAGGAAAATGAGGAGGAATGGGATGAAGATGGAGAGCAAATTGAGGAGGAGAAAGAGGAAGATGGAGAGGAAATTGAAGAGGAGGAAGATGGAGAAGACGAAAATGAGGAGAAAGATGAAGAGAAGGAGGAGGAAAATAGAGAGGAAAATGAGGAGAAAGAAGAAGAAGATGGAGAGGAAATTGAGAAGGAGGAGAAGTAGATTGGTAGATGAAAGTGGAATGGATCCTTTAACCTTCAGTATCCACACACTCACCACCACCACCACCACCACCACCAGCCTGAGTTAATTGGCAATGTAAGCTGTGTCTGACCCACCTGTCTCGCCTCCAGCCACTCTAGCATTCTTATCTGTGTCTCACCTCAACTGGTCGGCAATCCGTGACTCCCTCTTGGCCCCTTCCCATTCCCTCTGCACACTCTCATGATCTCTCCCTCCCTCCTTCACCTACACACTTCCTTCCTACACTACACACTACATCACACCCTCCCTCACCTACACACTCCCTTCCTACTCTACACACTACATCCCTCCCTCACTCCCCCCACCCATCCCTCACCTCTCTCATCTACACACTCCCTCCCTATATTACACACTACATCCCTCCCTCACCCCTGTACACACACTGATAACCACACCCTCACCTCTCTCATCTACACACTCCCTCCCTACACTACACACTAACTACATCACACCCTCCCTCACCTGTCTCTTACACGCACACATACACACAGACACACACTGACCACTCGTCCACATGTCTTACACACTCTAATCTCTCTCCTTTCCCTTTACAAACACCCCCCCTCCCCATTACTCCCCAAATAGTACCCCAATTCTCCCTACTTCCCCCTCTAGTCTAGTAGGCCCTGATTCCCTACTCTGATCCCCTACTTTGATCCCCTTACTTTCCCCTTACCACACCCTGATCTCTCTCTCTCTTCGTCTCTCTCCCTGACACTGACACACTCTAACGATTCTGATCTGTCTGGTGCCACTGAAACCATAAACATTTTTCATTCCTTCTTCACTCCACCTGCCAGACGCCACTTACTTTCACCCAATCCTTCCATCCTTCTTTCAGCCCATCCTTCCTTCCTTCCTTTAACTTACTTTCACCCAAGCCATCCTTCCTTCAACTTACTTTCAGCCAATCCTTCCTTCAACTTACTTTCAGCCAATCCTTCCTTCAACTTACTTTCAGCCCATCCTTCTATCCTTCCTTCCTTTAACTTTTTCACCCATTTAAATCTGGAGCAACTGATTCCTCCAACTTATCACAAGCAACAAACCACCACTATCTTTATTCATCATGTCTTTTTTCCTGGCATAAGTTGGAACTTTGGAGGAATCTATGCACTCCAATGTATAGTCAGCCTTACAAAGTATTTTTTTTTAGTTGCTACGAACCCTTAAGGACCGTTTGTTGTAGTCAGAAAAATTGAAGTTAAAACGAGTCCATCAAATATTGCCACAAAACACACACCTATAGAGAAGGAGGTTGTTTCGTGGCATGGTCAGGAGGAATCAGAAGCCTCCAAATTTCATACACGATCACAGGGTCCTTAATGTCACAGTGATGTATACGAATTCCTGAAGCTGACTATACATACAACAGAGTACTCGAATACTTATCCTCATAAAAGCCTCGTGTGTGTGTGTGTGTGTGTGTTGTTCCCTGTCCTTGCTCTCTCTATATATAATTAAAACCACAACACACACAATCCTTTCTGGGTATACTAATGAGTCTCCCCGTTGTCCTAATTATATAAAAGTTACGTCCTTGTCACCTCCTTATGAAGTTTCCACAACATAACTTAGGCAACGGGAGACGACAAGAGGCGGTGGAACGAAAATATTGGTGATGGAAGAAGGAGGGAGGGACAGAGTAGGGAGGGAGGGAGGGACAGGGGAGGGAGGGAGGGACCGAGTAGGGAGGTAGGTAGGGAGGAAGGGAGTATGGGATGTGTTGGAGTTGGTGTATAAGCTATGGGACAGAGTAGGGACCAGGGAGTGGGAGTATAGAATATGGGAGGGGAGTAGGGAGAGAAGAGAGCGAAGGAGGATGGTATGAAAGATGGGGAGGGAGGGAAGTGGGAGAGGAGAGAGAGAAAGAGGATGGTATGAGAGATGGAGAGGGAGGGAAGTGGAAGAGGAGAGAGAGAAAGAGCAGGAGACATAAATTTTAAAAGTAATAATGAAAGGAATAAAAACGTAACTATGATACACCAAGAAAAATCAAATCAAAACAGTGATGGATTAAATAGTGAAGATGGAATATATATAATAAGAGAAGATAATTACGATATATATATATATACAAAAGATAATCATTATATAGTTTACTAGTTGAGATAGATGACTTTGAAAATAGTATCGAGTTTCTTAATGAACAAAGAACCCACAAGTAAGAAAAAAAAACATAATTAATTCCGTTCTGAGTAAACAAAGAACTTCATTAAATATGTATCTTAGAAAATGCAAGTGCTTTTAACCGAATTGTGCCTTACTGTTTCTTCTGCTGTTTCTATTGTTATTATATTTTTCCTGTCATACATTTTATTTACACTGTTATTATTGTATGGTAGAGTGATATGAAGTGATGGTAAGGTTGTATAATTTTTTTTTTATAATCATTTTTTTTTTTTTTTTTTTTTTTTTTTTGTCTATTCAGCAACTTACATTTTTCATATTTTACACTGTTTTTATTGTATGGTAGAGTGATATGGAGTGATGGTAAGGTTGTATAATCATTTTTTTATAATCATTTTTTTTTTTTTTTTTTTGTCTATCCAGCAACTTACATTTTTTATATTTTACACTGTTTTTATTGTATGGTAGAGTGAGATGAAGTGATGGTAAGGTTGTATCATTTTTTATTTTTTTTTTTTTATTTGTCTATCCAGCAACTTACATTTTTTATATTTTACACTGTTTTTATTGTATGGTAGAGTGAGATGAAGTGATGGCAAAATTGTATCATTCCTACTCTAAATATTCGTAAAGCCATTCACATCACAACACACACCATGCATTTAATTATTTATTTATTTATGTATCTGACTATATTTTAGACCCCGTTATCATAAGGAGTATGTTTAAGATAATATTGTATCTGAAAAAAAAAAAAAAAAAAAAAAAAAAATAAGCATGCAAGAGAAAATTATCATGCATCTTAAATATAATGTACTTTATAATTATGATATTATTATTTTACTTTTATTCAGGTCAGCGCGGGACTACGGCACCCTCTCCTGCTGGGCTACCAACTCCGTGGGTACACAGGCAGACCCATGCAGGTTCACCGTCGTGGAAGCAGGTGAGGTGGTCAGGGGGCAGGGGGAAGGATATTCACTATGGTAATATTTAGAAGGTTATAGGGAAGAGAAAGAGGACAAACAGTATAGTAATATTTAAGAGGGTTTATTGGGAAGAGAAAGAGGACATAGCCTACAGTATGATTATATTTAGAAGGTTATAGGGAAGAGAAAGAGGACAAAAAGTATAAAATTATCAAGGGGGTTTATTGGGAAGAGAAAGAGGATCGACAGTAGTGTAATATTGAAGAGGGTTTATTGGGAAGAGAAAGAGGACAAAAAGTATAAAAATATCAAGGGGGGTTATAGGGAAGAGAAAGAGGATCGACAGTATAGTAATATTTAATAAGTGGGGTTATAGGGAAGAGAAAGAGGACAAAAAGTATAAAAATATCAAGGGGGGTTTATTGGGAAGAGAAAGAGGACATAGCCTACAGTATGATTATATTAAGGGTTTTATAGCGAAGAGAAAGAGGACAGACAGTATAGTAATATTTAATAAGTGGGGTTATAGGGAAGAGAAAGAGGAGAAAAAGTATAAAAATATAAAGGGGGGTTTATTGGGAAGAGAAAGAGGACAAAAAGTATAAAAATATCAAGGGGGTTTATAGGGAAGAGAAAGAGGACAAAAAGTATAAAAATATCAAGGGGGTTTATAGGGAAGAGAAAGAGGACAAAAAGTATAAAAATATCAAAGGGGTTTATTGGGATGAGAAAGAGGACAGACAGTATAGTAATATTTAAGAGGGGTTATTGGGAAGAGAAAGAGGATCGACAGTATAGTAATATTTAATAAGTGGGGTTATAGGAAAGAAAAAGAGGACATACATTATGCTAATATTAAGAGGGATATATGGAAAAGAAAGAGGACAGACAGTATAATAATATTTAAGATGATATATGGAAAAGACAGAGGACATTCAATATGGTAATTTAAGGTGTTTATATGGAAGAGACAGAGGGGGTCATATGGAAGATAAAACACATTGCAAAATAGTTTCCCATATAGGCTACGGGACCAAGAGATAATGTTGCTTAATTTGTGGAGAAAAAAAAACGGAGCTAAATTAGAAAATACATGTAATAAACATTTTCAATACCGGTATCATTATAGATAATATTATCATTAGGTGCTTAGCTACTCTTTGACACACGTTTAGGTTAGAGGCTTTTTATTGGCTGTAATGTATTAATAACGATAATATCACATGATACTGTAATTAAGGATAACCTGACCCATTAAGCTAAAAACTCATTTTATGGATTAGTATAATATGGACGTAATAGTCACTAACTACAACAACAATAATGTGTTCGGTGATGACAAAAACAACTGTATTCGATGGTTCAGGAACAATACTTATGATGTTAACACTCTCAACACTTGTCATACAGGAAATCAATCATCTGAACTATTCACAATTACTAATGTGACTAAAACACCTCACACTTTTACAACACTGATACGAGGTGATCAAAATACCTCACACTTTTACTACAACACTGATACGAGGTGATCAAAATACCTCACACTTTTACTAACACTGATATATAGTGACCAAAACACCTCACACTTTTACTACAACACTGATATATAGTGACCAAAACACCTCACACTTTCACTACACTGATACATACATGAACCCACAAAACTGAATGTGACTTTCTTTGGAACTTCCACTATTTATAAATTTTCACAGATAGGGACTCTAGGTGGACTGGCTTTCCTCCCCACCTTGTATGTACAATAGGGAAACAATGAAAAAATCTGTAATACACGATAGGAAGAAGGGGAAGATAGGAAGACATGTGAGATTGTATAGGAGAAAATTTACGACACAGAAAACTCACAACAAACTAATTTTAAAAAGCAGGTATATAATATGTTAGTGAGGATAAGTGGAGATTAAATTAACACTACATGGAACACTTATTATTATTAGAGTGTGGATAGACATAAATAACAGAGTGAGTATTGAATATCTATAGTAAATACGACACGACAACACTGACGAGGAAAATAATACCACAAAGTTATTGGGAGTTATAAATAAAGAGTAAACTTAGAGGAAATTTATGACATACCCGGTACTACATATAATATAAGATAATATAACAGAGTATACGTAGACGTGACATTGAGTGAATAAACAGTAACTATATTATATGATACACGATAATGATAGTATAAAAACAGTGTAGTTGGATAGAGAGTGTAAAGAAAATACAAGTGACACGATAATTAATGTGTGTGTGTGTGTGTGTGTGTGTGTGTGTGTGTGTGTGTGTGTGTGTAATTGAAGGAATGAATAAATGTGTGTGTGTGTGTGTGAGTGTGTGTGTGTGTATCATAGCAACTGACCTCAAGGGTGTATAAATAATGAAGGCCAATGGTAGTAAGGGTATGAGAAGGAAGGAAGGAAGGAAGGAAGGAAGGAAGGAAGGAAGGAAGGCACTCGACTTGATTAAATTATGGTTCATTTGTGACTCCTGTGTTGTACTGACTGTGACCTAGAGTAGAAGGGAAGGTGTGTGTGTGTGTGTGTGTGTGTGTGTGTGTGTGTGTGTGTGTGTGTGTGAATAATTGAATGAATAAAAGTGTATGTACAGTATGTGTGAGTGTGTAAGTAAAAGGATTGAATAAATGTGTATGTATGTATGTATGTGTGTGTGTATGTGTGTGTGTGTGTGTGTGTGTGTGTGTGTGTGTGTGTGTGTGTGTCTGGCTGCGGGGAAGTCATCACAATGCTACAACCTAATTAGCCAAGTCGAGTTAAACTGACACGACCCAGCACTCCAAACCTCACCTGACCCTTCCTTCCCTCCTTATTTCCTTCCTTCCCTCCTTCCTTCCTTCCTTCCTTCCTTCCTTCCTTCCTTCCTTCCTTCTTAACCCCAAGCAGCCTAGACCAGTTAAGAGAAAGTTAATGAGAGAGTGACTGAATTATATTAAGGGGGTGTGGGAATAGGGGGACAGAATGTGTGTAAAAATGAAAGAATGTGTTGTATACATGAGTTAAAAAAAAAAGTTGTGTAAAAAATAAAGACGTTCATATAAAATCACGAATATGTTGTATACAAGAGTGTGTACAAAATACAGGAGACGTTCATATAAAATCACCAATATGTTCATATAAAATCACGAATATGTTCACGAAAATCCCGAATATGTTCCTGAAAATCACGAATAATGTTCCTGAAAATCCCGAATATGTTCACGAAAATCATGAATATGTTACTGAAAATCACGAATATGTTTACGAAAATCACAAATATGATCACGAAAATCCCGAATATGTTCACGAAAATAACGAATAATGTTCCTGAAAATCCCGAATATGTTCACGAAAATCCCGAATAATGTTCCTGAAAATCACGAATTATGTTCCTGAAAATCCCGAATAATGTTTACGAAAATCCCGAATAATGTTCACGAAAATCCCGAATATGTTCACGAAAATCACGAATAATGTTCCTGAAAATAACGAATATGTTCACGAAAATCACGAATAATGTTCACGAAAATCACGAATATTGTTCCTGAAAATCACAAATATGTTCACGAAAATCATGAATAATGTTCCTGAAAATCACGAATATGTTCACGAAAATCCGGAATAATGTTGTATACAAGAGTGTGTAAAAAATAAAGGAGACGTTCATATAAAATCACGAATATGTTTACGAAAATCCGGAATAATGTTGTGTTGTATTTTTGGTGCAGGTCCGCCAGAGCGTGTGACCAACTGTGTCCTGGTGAATCTGACTGTGGGGACGCTGGAGGTGGAGTGTATGTCAGGCAGCGACGGGGGTAAACCACAACACTTCGTCGCCAGGGTGTTTGCTGCTCCTACACACACACTCATTGCTACTCTACAGGAACCTACACCAAGGTAAACATTAACTCATACATACACACACACACACAGGTAATAACTCATACATACATTCATCCAGGTAATAACTCATACATACACACACCCAGGTAATAACTCATACATACACACACACACTCATTGCTACTCTACAGGAACCTACACCAAGGTAATAACTCATACATATATACACAGGTAATATCTCATACATATACACACACACACAGGTAATAACTCATATACATACACACACACAGGTAATAATAACTCATACATACACACATTTATGATTTATGATTATTTATTTTGATTATCTTGTGTTTATGATTTATGATTATCGTGTATATATGAATTCTAATTATGATTATTGTGTATTTAAGAATTCTAATTATGATTATTGTGTATTTAATTATGATTAAATTACTATTATTTTCGTGTGTATTTATGATTTTTTACTTTGATTATCTTGTGTTTATGATTTATGATTATCGTGAATATATGAATTCTAATTATGATTATCGTGTATTTAAGAATTCTAATTATGATTATTGTGTATTTAAGATTTATGATTATCGTGAATATATTAATTCTAATTATGATTATCGTGTATTTATAAATATTATTGAGTGTATTTACAGTATGATTATGATTATTGTGTATTCATGATTATTATAGTGTGTATATATGAATTCTAATTATGATTATTATGTATTCATGATTATTATAGTGTATATATGATTTATTATTAAGATTATTGTGTATATATGATTTTTTTTATTGTAATTATTGTTTTAAAAAATTCTAATTATGATTATCGTGTGTTTATGATTATGATTATGATTATCGTGTTTAAGAATTCTAATTATGATTATCGTGTGTTTAAAAATTCTAATTATGATTATCGTGTGTTTAAAAATTCTAATTATGATTATCGTGTATTTACGATTTATGATTATGATTATCGTGTGTTTAAGAATTCTACTGACCACCAACCAACTAACCACTTGAACTGTTTACTGTTTACTGTAGGTTCCACGTGGGCGACCTTACTCCTGGCCAAGACTACCTTATTACTGTCACAGCCGTCAATGCTAAAGGAAACAGTGAACCCGAAGAGATAGATGCTGTTAGACTCAAGGTGGGTGTGTGTGTGTGTGTGTGTGTGTGTGAGAGAGAGAGAGTGTGTTTGCGTGTGTGTGTGTGTGTGTGTGTGTGTGTGTGTGTGTGTGAGAGAGAGAGAGTGTGTTTGCGTGTGTGTGATTGTGTGTGTGTGTGTTGTGAGAGAGAGAGAGAGTGTGTGTTTGCATGTGTGATTGTGTGTGTGTGTGTTGTGAGAGAGAGAGAGAGAGTGTGTGTGTGTGTGTGTGTATGTGTGTGTGAGAGAGAGAGAGAGAGAGAGAGAGAGAGAGAGAGAGAGAGAGAGAGAGAGAGATAGTGTGTTTGCATGTGTGTGATTGTGAGTGTGTGAGTGTCAGTATTTATGTGTGTGTGTATGTGAATGCGTGTGTGTGTGTGTGTGTGCGTATGAGTGTATGTGTACTTATGCGTGTGTGTGTGTGTGTGTGTGTGTGTGTGTAAGTAAGTGTACGTATGCGTATGTGAGTATGTGTGTGTATCCACTTAAAAAACAACATAATGAGCATAACATGAATTAAGGCACGAATCATTAACAGTGTTCATAACATGTTGTATACAATATAATAATAAACATCATGATTTAAAACAACAACACAACACACACTCATGGAGAATGTTGGCGATAAATACTCCTGGAATCTGCATACATGATTTATTCCAGTTAATATTCATAAACACCATAAACACCAGCAGGTCTCCTTTATCTTGCCTTGCTTTACAGAGAATGTATATAGCCTCGCTGGTTTGTGTTTAAGGGGAAGGGAAGGGAGGGGAAGGTAGGCTAGTATATTTTTGGTAAGGGGGAGAGGAAGGTAAAGAGGGGAGGGGAAGGTAAGGGGGGAAGGGAAGGTAGTACACTTTTGGTAAGGAGGGTAAGGAAGGCAGTAGTATATTTTTTATACATTGGAGCTCTTTGATTCCTCCAAAGTATGCCAGGAAACAGGACCAGATGAACCAACATAATAATGGAGACCAGATGCTCGTAATAGTTTAGTAGGTAGGGATCAGTCGCTTCAAAATTTACCAACCAACACAGTATCCTTTCCTTTTAAATAATTGGACCCATTCATTATGCCTTTACCTACGACCTGACCTCTTCCATCCACCCTGCCTAATCACTATTATACTGACTGTTGGCCCCACCATCACGTTCTATATAATCTTTCTTTTTACAAGGATTATAATGGCACAAATACCCATTATCTATTTATCTCGTCACATATACACGAATTTTTGCAAGCCATTATTTTTCATTAAATCGCAGAATGACCCCTTATCAAGGTAAATATTTCAGTCTATATACATGAAAGGATGTTAATTCTGTCAGGTTATAAATATACACAGTTATGATGTGTAGGATAATGTGGTCTATACTGCTCCATGTTATGATATGAGGAATGATGGATGTGTAGGTGTGTGGGTGTGTGGGTGTGGATGTGTGTGTTGGTTGAGTGTTGAGGTGTTTGGTGTGTGTGTATATGGATGATGGTGTTGAGGTGTGTGTGTGAGTATTGAGGTGTTTGGAGTCTGTGTGTGTGTGTGTATGTTGAGGTGTGTTGATGTGTGTGGATGTGTGTGTGTGGGTTGAGGTGTTTGGTGTGTATGTGTGTGTGTGTGTTGAGTGTTTAGTGTGTGTGTATATGGATGATGGTGTTGAGGTGTGTGTGTGTGCGTGTGTGTGGATGTGGGTGTGGATGTGGGTTGAGGTGGTGTTGAGGTTGTGGGTGTTGAGTGTTGAGGTGTGGATGTGTGTGTGTGTATGTTGAGGTGGCTGGAATGTCTGTATCTGTTATTATGATGGTGTCTGGATGCTTAGGCAAATGAGATGAAAGAGAGCATTATCTGTTGGCTTGCATGGGCCTGTAAGAAGTCGGGTGGCTGGTGTGTGTGTGTGTGTGTGTGTGTGTGTGTGTGTGTGTGTGTGTGTGTGTGTGTGTGTGTGTGTGTGTGTGTGTGTGTGTGTGTGTGGAGATAGGTGAAAGGGGGGTGATGTGTGGAGGCAGAGAAAGAATGGGATGAAATGAGTGTGGAAAGGAAGGTAGGGATTTGAGTGTAGAAGCAGAATGAGAGAAAGCATGTGTGTGTATGTGGAGAGACAGGGCGAGGGGAGGCATGCGTGTGTGTGTGTGTGTGTGTGTGTGTGTGTGTGTGAGTGTGTGTGTGTATGTAGGCAGATACCGTGGGCGTGGGTTTGGTACAAGTTTTAGCAGTGAGTGTCATTCCCGGCCTGATATCCTCTTTAAGTGGCGGCCACCAGCCTTCATAAATCATAGGGTGGGGCACGCAAGGCTTCACTCGCTACCCTCCCTAACTCCTCCTCGATAGAACTCATCCCTTACCACACAACACCACACTTACCTACACCATAACACACCACACTACACCAATCCAAACCAAATTACACCACACCAAACTACACAAAACCACACTAACCTACACCATAAAACACCACACCACATCACACTAACCTACACCATAACACACCTCACCACACCACACCACAAACCAAATATATTCACCCCACTTACACCACACTAAGCCAAGCCACAGTACACCACAACACACAACACCACATCACATCACATCTCATTAGGGTCTAACTTGGGACTGGTGATGTGTACTGTTAAAGATGTAAGTACAGTGTTGGTAAATCTGGAGCAACTGAATCCTCCAAACAGACTATTCCAAGCAACAGAGCAACATTTTTTTTATTCATATGGTCCTCTTTCCTGGCGACATATACATTGGAGGAATCAAGGCACTCCAATGTAACCAAAGTGAATGTATTAACCCATTTAAAATATTCTACACCCATGACTATGAAATAAGACAATAATACCTCAGATTCTAAGAAGATTATTACTTGAGTGTGAGTGTATGTATGCAGGTGTGTGTAGCTGTGGACAGGTGTGTGTAGCTGTGGGCAGGTGTGTATGTATGCAGGTGTGTGTGTATGTAGGTGTGTGTAGCTGTGGGCAGGTGTGGACAGGTGTGTGTAGCTGTGGGCAGGTGTATGTATATGTATGCAGGTGTGTGTAGCTGTGGGCAGGTGTGTGTGTATGCAGGTGTATGTAGCTGTATGCAGGTGTGTGTGTATGTATGTGTGTGTAGCTGTGGGCAGGTGTGTGTAGCTGTGGGCAGGTGTGTGTAGCTGTGGGCAGGTGTGTATGTATGCAGGTGTGTGTAGCTGTATGCAGGTGTGTGTAGCTGTATGCAGGTGTGTGTAGCTGTGGGCAGGTGTGTATGCAGGTGTGTGTAGCTGTGGGCAGGTGTGTATGTATGTATGCAGGTGTGTGTAGCTGTGGGCAGGTGTGTGTATGTAGGTGTGTGTAGCTGTGGGCAGGTGTGTGTATGTATGCAGGTGTGTGTAGCTGTGGGCAGGTGTGTGTGTATGTAGGTGTGTGTAGCTGTGGGCAGGTGTGTGTAGCTGTGGGCAGGTGTATGTATGCAGGTGTGTGTAGCTGTGGGCAGGTGTGTGTAGCTGTGGGCAGGTGTGTGTATGTAGGTGTGTGTAGCTGTGGGCAGGTGTGTGTAGCTGTGGGCAGGTGTGTGTAGCTGTGGGCAGGTGTGTGTGTGTATGCAGGTGTGTGTAGCTGTGGACAGGTGTGTGTGTATGTAGGTGTGTGTAGCTGTGGGCAGGTGTATGTATGTATGCAGGTGTGTGTGTATGTATGTGTGTGTAGCTGTGGGCAGGTGTGTGTGTATGCAGGTGTGTGTAGCTGTATGCAGGTGTGTGTAGCTGTATGCAGGTGTGTGTGTGTATGCAGGTGTGTGTATATGTATGCAGGTGTGTGTAGCTGTGGGCAGGTGTGTGTATGTAGGTGTGTGTAGCTGTGGGCAGGTGTGTGTATGTATGCAGGTGTGTGTAGCTGTGGGCAGGTGTGTGTGTATGTAGGTGTGTGTAGCTGTGGGCAGGTGTGTGTGTATGCAGGTGTGTAGCTGTGGGCAGGTGTGTGTAGCTGTGGGCAGGTGTGTGTTCAGTCCTGGCAAACATACTTAAGCTAATTATGTTGTAGGATGTAAAATTAAAGTGGCGAGGCAGTAACGAGCCAGGAACAGTCACAGCCAAAAGTTCCCGTAGGTATATAGCCCACACTTAAGGGGGTGTGGGAGTAGGGGACAGGCTTGGGGGGGACTGGGGGGGGGGGGGTGCGGGAATAGGGTGGACAGGATTGGGGTGGGTTGAAAGCCTGTCCCCCCTAAAAAAATAAACAAGCCTATTCCCACACCAAACTTAAAAAATACTTCAATACAATACATCCCCTATTTGTATATGTATGTTTGTATGTATGTTTGTATTTATATGTTTCCTCGTATAGTTTGGCTTCTGGCGTTATATGACCTCGCTGTTGTGACGCCTAATATAAAAAAATCAATCAATGAATAAATCGTATAGTTTGGAATAAAAAGTAGTCCTTCAATTTACTATCAAGAGAAGAAGATTCTATTCCCTTAATTAATTGCCTTGTGTGTTTGCATCATCTATTATTATTTATCGAGTTATCAACGGGACACTTACTCTGTTTAGTTATGTATCGTTCAAATTATCAGGTGGAATGCTCATTAAAATTCGATGTAAGCTTTGATTGGTATGTCTGTCGAATCTGTTGTGAATGTGTGTGTGTGTGTGTGTGTGTGTGTGTGTGTGTGTGTGTGTGTTGCATAAATACTTCTTTGTTTGTCAGTCAATCAATTCAACCTACCAATTTGTCAGTTAGTTAATCAACCAATCAGTCAAACAGTCACTCAATCAATCAATCAATTAGTCAACCAACCAATCAATCAATCAGTCTGTCAACCAACCAATCAGTCTGTCAGTCAATCAATCAATTAATTATTTAGTCAACCAATCAATTAACAAGTAAATCAATCTTTCAATCAATTAATTAGTCAACCAACCAATCAACCAATCAACAAGTCAATCAGTCATTAAATTAGTCAACCAATCAACCAGTCACTTAATCAACTAACCAATCATCAATCAATCAATCACAACCTAACACTAAAAAAAAATACACTATAACCCCTCCATCTCCTCCTTTCCACAACACCATGCAGGTAGCAGAGAAGCGTATGGGTGAGGTATCCGAGCCGCCAGTGTCTCCTTTGGTGGGTGTGTTTCTGGGACTGGTGGGTGGCTTCGTGTTACTACTGATGGCTGCTGTGGTCCTCTCCCGTGCCAGGTCTAACAGGTGAGTTGACTGTTGTTGTGACACTCTCTCTTCCTATACGCCTTGCCTTCTTCTTCTTGGGTCTTCTTGGATTCTTGTGCCTTGTTCCATTCTTCCCATGCCTTGTCCTCTTCTTCTCTGTCCTTTCTTTCCATGCCTTGTCCTTTTCTCTGTCCTTTCTTTCCACACCTTGTCCTCCTCTCTGTCCTTCCTTTCCATGCCTTGTTCTCTTCTCTGTCCTCTTCTCTCCTGCCCTTCCTTCCCATTCTTTTTTCTTTCCTCACACGCCTTGCCCTCTTTTCTGTCATTCCTTCCCACGCCTTGTCCTTTCCTCCCACGCCTTCCCCTCATCTCCCCTCTCAAGGAAATCACGTACACAACACACACACACAAACAGTACCATATCCAGTGAGTTTGGTAATGCATCCACTCATTATAACAACAAATAAGACCAACTCAAGTGTTTTCTCTCTTCCACAATCACAGCAGCTATCATCACCATCACCTTTAACTCACCAATCAATAAATCTTTCTCCCACGATGTAAAAGAGACACTGAAACCGCTGAAACATTCTCTCTTATGTTTGTGACCTTTTGGAAGTTATTTTTTATTTATTTACTTATTTATTTATTTATTTATTTATTTATTTGCCTGGTATTTGTTTATTTACTCATTTATTTATCTATTTATTTATTTATTTACTTGGTATTTGTTTATTCACTCATTTATTTATCTATTAATATATTTATTTAGTTCGTGTACCAGACTTCTCCCCATCATCTCATAAAAACATCAAAATATTCACTCATAAAAACACAGAAATATTCACTCATAAAAACACCAAAATATTCACTCATAAAAACATCAAAATATTCACTCATAAAAACACCAAAATATTTACTCATAAAAACACCATAATATTCACTCATAAAAACACCATAATATTCACTCATAAAAACACCAAAATATTCAATCATAAAAACACCATAATATTCACTCATAAAAACACCATAATATTCACTCATAAAAACACCATAATATTCACTCATAAAAACACCAAAATATTCACTCATAAAAACACCATAATATTCACTCATAAAAACACCATAATATTCACTCATAAAAACACCATAATATTCAATCATAAAAACACCAAAATATTCACTCATAAAAACACCAAAATATTCACTCATAAAAAAATCAAAATATTCACTCATAAAAACACCAAAATATTCACTCATAAAAACAATATATTCACTCATAAAAACACCAAAATATTTACTCATAAAAACTCATCAGTTTTATCCTATGAGAGTAGAGTGAGGTTTTTTTAATTGTGTTTATATTATATCGTATTGATTGAGATGGATTTTATCTTATATTTCTCTCCTCTCACACCCTCTCATCAACCTCCTCCCACGCCCTCTCTCTTAACCTCCTCCCACGCCCTCTTGGTCCACACTCAATGAATAAAACACAGACTCATCTCCTCTCCCACCCCACCCCACCTTTCTCTCTCTCTCTCTCTCTCTCTCTCTCTCTCTCTCTCTAATAGTTTTCTATGCTTATATTTATAAAAATATTTGCATTTTGTATAACTGATAGCTATAAATAAATAAATGTTTCTCTCTCTATGTATGTATGTGTGTGTGTGATTCGTTAGTTCTCGTTGTTTATATTTCTTTATTTTCCCCTATAGCTCTCTCTCTCTCTCTGTGTGAGTGAGTGAGTGAGTGTGTGTGTGTGTGTGTGTGTGTGTGTGTGTGTGTGTGTGTGTGTGTGTGTGTGTGTGTGTGTGAGTGAGTGAATGAGTGAGTGATTGTGTGTCTGTGTGTACCATTTCCCACATCTTTCCTTCCTTCCACAATCACTACACCTTCAACCTCACTTCATCACCACCACACACACACACACACACACACACTTCACCACCACCACACTCCCTCCCTCCCTATTCCTCCACACACGCACACACACACAGACACACACATACACTGTCAATATCCGGGTGAGGCTGTAACATTAGACCATGACCTCTGCCTTTGACCTTTGACCTTGTCCCCAACACTTACGGATGTCTTCCTTTGGTTAGTCCAACTTTGAACTAGTTTTTCATTTTTACTTATAGTTTTATTTTTATTTTTCATTTTTACTTATACTTTTATTTTTATTTATACTTTTATTTTTATTTTTCATGTTTTCATACTTTTATACTTTTATTTTTATTTTTTTCATACTTTTATACTTTTATTTATACTTTTATTTTTATTTTATTTTCTTAATTCTATACTTTTATTTTTCAAATTTTCATTTTTATTTATAGTTTTATTTTTATGTTTTTATTCATACTTTTATTTTTATTTTTTCATTTTTATTTATACTTTTATTTATTATTTTCGTTTTCTGTTATTTTGTCTTTCACTACCGACCTCTTTCATCATCATTCCCGCACCCCATTATTCTATCGTGTCGTTATTGTTTTTGTTGTTGGAGTGCCTTGATTCCTCCAAAGTATGCCAGGAAACAGAACCAGATGAACAAATATAATGATGTTCTGTGGCTTGGAAGAGTTTGGAGGATTCAGTTGCTCCATATTTACCAACACAAAATTTCCCCCCTTAATTAATCTGTCGTGTTGTTGTTGTTGTTGTCGGCGACACCCGTTCTCAGTTCGTTGTCGGTATTTCGTGAAAGGAAAGGGAAGGAAAAGGAAGGAGAGAGAGAGAGAGAGAGAGAGAGAGAGAGAGAGAGAGAGAGAGAGAGAGAGAGTGAGATTCGTTGTCTGTATTTCGTGAAAGGAAAGGAAAGGGAAGGAAAAGGAAGGAGAGAGAGAGAGAGAGAGAGAGAGAGAGAGAGAGAGAGAGAGAGAGAGAGAGAGAGAGAGAGAGAGAGAGAGAGGTATCCAGTAACGTTTGTTTGTGTAATCACGATTTACCGTTTTGAGACTTCGGTTTGGGATTGGATATTTTTTTTTTTTTTTTTTTGGCCTCTGTGATTGACCAGTGCTTGGGTAATTCAGATCTGTGTGTGTGTGTGTGTGAGAGAGAGAGTGTGTGTGTGTGTGTGTGTGTGTGTGTGTGTGTGTGTGTGTGTGTGTGTGTGTGAGTGAATGAGTGAGTGAGTGGAGTGAGTGGAGTGAATGTGTGTGTGTGTGTGTGTGAGTGAATGAGTGAGTGAGTGGAGTGTGTGTGAGTAAATGAGTGTGTGTATGTGTATGTATGTGTGTGTGTGTGTGTTCTATAATCAGTTATCCAGTGTGTGTGTCAAAATCCGGTATTTTATTGTGAGAGAAAAATAATGTAGTCAATTGTTGTGGCCACCGACAATGTCATTAGTCAAGCAATATCAATAAAAAAATTCAACAGTATTTCATCGGTATATCAATTATCGACATGAATTCACACATTTTTTTTCAGTAGGTTATGACAGTTTGTTATATATAATGAATTTACACATTTTTTTTCAGTGGGTTACGACAGTTTGTTATATATAATGAATTTACACATTTTTTTTTCAGTAGGTTACAATAGTTTGTTATATATAAGGAATTTACACATTTTTTTTTTTAGTAGGTTACGACAGTTTGTTACATATAATGAATTCACACATTATTTTTTCAGTGGGTTACGACAGCTTGATATAATGAAATGACAAAACTTTGAAAAAAAAAAAAAAAAAAAAAAAAAAATGACCGATATGTTAACATGTGTAAAATATTTGTACCGTTTAGGCCTTAGGAATATCATCTTTAATTACCTGTGTCCTTTCAAGGGAAGTTATTATATATATACTGTACGAATAATTTCTCTTTTTAAACATGAATGTATACAACAGTTCAGATCGTTTAAGATTGTGTGTGATAATATTATGAACGTTTTATGTTCACTTGTAATAATTTGGGTCAGAGCATAAATTGAGTTATTCACATTTTCTGTATCATTCTCTCTCTCTCTCTCTCTCTCTCTCTCTCTCTCTCTCTCTCTCTCTCTTTCTCTCTCTCTCTCTCTCTCACACACACACACACTCGATATATCTTTCACAAACACACACAGTCTCTATCTCTCTCTCTCTCTCTTACACACACACACACAATCTCTTTCACAAACACTTGTCTCTCTCTCTCTCTCACACAAACACACAGTCTCTCTCTCTCTCTCTCTCTCTCTCTCTCTCTCTCTCTCTCTCTCTTCTCTCTCTCTCTGCAAAAATATCTTAACTCTGTCACGTTCCATTTTTGGTGAGGTAACCGTCTCGTTTACACCTCCTTCCTTCCTTCCCCCGAGGTGTGTGTGTGTTGTCTCAGGCAGTTGTTTCTGTTGTAGTAGTTGTTGTTGTTGTTGGGGTGTCGGCCGGAGGGAAGGATATCATTCTCGTTGTCTTCGTTGTGTTCTGTTTTTTTCTCTTGAAGTCTGAGTTTATATATATTTTTCCTTCCTACACTTTATTATTTCTTCTATCTCCCATGTACCCTTTTTCCACTCTCTGTAGCTGTTCAATCTTTTCTATTCTCCAGCCTACGACCACCTACCTCTCTACTTTTCTCCTGTCCCTCTCGTACTTTACTCTATTCTCACCTCTACCTACCTCCACCTCTCCTATACACCTTCTCTATTTTCCACCTCACTCACATACATCTCTACTCCACCACTCACCCACACACACCTTCATTACTCCCCCACTTCCACACACACAACTCTACTCCACCACTTCCACACACACCTTCATTACTCTTCTCCACCTTACCCACCTCTCCACCTTATCCACAAACATTCCCTACTCTCCACCACTTCCACATGTACAGTTGCCAAAAAAGGTACTGCGACAACTATTGATAGAACTTTAACCCTAGTAATATCCACATCTATTTGTAGGGACTATAAGCATGTAAAACAGAAGGAAATATACATATCCTCCTGTAATACATACTTATAATCCCTACAAACAACTATGGACATTAATATATTTAATGTTGTATCAATAGTTGTCGCAATACCTTTTTTGGCAACTGTACATACCATCTAGTCTCCATCACCTCTTCCACCACCAACACCAATACCACCAATACCAACCACTGAATCAAGCAACAGCCATGAAATTGAATCCGTAAGGTGAGATCTGGAGGACTGAGTCTGTCTTTGGTGTGTCGAGAGAGAGAGAGAGAGAGAGAGAGAGAGAGAGAGAGAGAGAGAGAGAGAGAGAGAGAGAGAGAGAGAGAGAGAGAGAGAGAGAGAGAGAGAGAGAGAGAGAGAGAGAGAGAGAGAGAGAGAGAGAGAGAGAGAGCTACACCAACTTCACCATTTCATACGAGTAAAAAAAACATATCTTTCTTCCCACTCAGGTTCCTACAATAACTATTTTGGTGCATATAAAAATTATCCCCGAAACAATACCACCTTTAACATTGGACATTATGATTTTTCCATTTTTCCCTCTAAGGTTCCTAACTTCCTACAATGAGTTTTTTGGTGTTTATAAAAATTGTACACACATTATTTTCTCCCCTTCTTCCCCGTCAGGTGTCGTTGTTGGGGTCACAGGGGAGGTGAAGCAACAACGGGTGACCCTGCCATACCTTCCTCCACCACTACCACCACCACCACTACCACCGCCGCCGCCACCAACACCTCCACCATCACAGCGTCAGCCTCCACCACCACCTCCACGCCCACCTCCACCCACACCCACCCAACACGCCCCGTCACACTGGAGGAAGGAAGGGAGGCACCAGACGTCCTTAGAACGATAAATGGTGAGAACAAAATTAATATTACTTTACACTATTATTGGCGGTTGGTTAATAAGGCTTTAAAAATTAATATTCCTTTACACTATTATATATATTATTGGTGGTTGGTTGGAAAGACATTAAACGAGTACGATAATACTGTATAGTTGTATAGGATATTTTAAAGGTAATCGTTTCTTTTCTTACTTATACCACAACATAGAGTGTTTTAATTTCTCTGTTTGGGTCTTATTATTAACAATATATTAAATTCATAAAAGTCACTAAAGATTCAATTCACAAAACAACCTTTCAAGCTTAAATAAATAAATAAATATCCCTCATTAATGCTAGTTATTAAAGTACAGTATAGCCTAAGCAGACTTGTTAAATAAATAAATACAGGTGGTAAATTCTATGGGGTAATCAAAATATATAAAGTCGATATTGGTTACAAAAGTTATAGCTTACTTGAACTACTTATACCATTATTAACCCCGAGTCTTCAAGAATGATCAGTATTGCTTTTTTTTTTATACATGTAATATTATTCAACATTTGTTTTAGCAGTTCCCTCAAATAATTTTATATGTTCCTTCCACTCCTTTTCCTTATGCACCTCACGTTACCTCTCTCTCTCTCTCTCTCTCTCTCTCTCTCTCTCTCTCTCTCTCTCTCTCTCTCTCTCTCTCTCTCTCTCTTCTCACCACCTTTCTTCATTCTTCTGCTTCCCTTTATCTATATTTTCTTATCTTCTCTGTTCAAACTTTTAACACCTGACTTTCTTATCCTTGTCATATCTCTTTCATCTCTTCTTCCTCCTCCTCTTCATCCACATATATTTTCTCTTCTTTTTCTCCTCTCTCCTCCTCACTATCTCCTCTCTCTCTTTTCCTTCCTCTCCATCACATCTTTCCTTATTTCCTGTCGCATTATACATACATTTCTCCCTTGTCTCTCTTCCCTTCCACACATTTTTATTCCCTCTCTTCTCACCCCACTCCCATCTTCCTCCCTCTCCACCATCCATCCATCCTCTCTCCCCTCCCCCCCTCCTCAACAACCCGCCCTACTCATCTTCCCCCCCTCTCCCTCCCCCGGTCCCCCCCCCCCCCCCCATCAATAGCCGAGCTGCTGCAGACTCAGATCTATCCAGAGGTCATTTCAGCCCGGGTCCCTCCACCCCCATACACACGCACTCAGGTACGTCCCCGGATTACTCCCCCCCTCCCCATCACCCTCACCTCGACCCTCACCTCGACCCTGACCCTGACCTTGCCTGGCGTTCTTTTCCCTGCCACCAGTGTACGTCCCTTTAGTCCCCCTTTGACCCTGACTCTTCCCCTGCCTCCCTGTCTGGTGTGTTCGTCCCTGCCTCCCTGCCACCAGTCGCCGTCCATCTCTGACGTGTATCTACCATGCAGTTGTCGCCCCTACCTCCCTGCCTGACGTGTATCTTTATGTTGTTGTCCCTGCCAGTTCGCCCTATACATCCCTGCCGAGTTAATTAATCTTGGCCCGTTTCCCTAATATTTCCTATATATATGTACTATAGTGTATGCCCCTGCTGCCCATGCGTTCCCCTGCCCCTCTGCCGCTACCCTGCCACTGTCTGTATGCGCTACCAAATCCCCTGTTCCCTTTCCCCTTCCAAGCTCGTCCCTGCCTTGCCCTCTTATCTGTCCTGCCCCTCCTTCCCTTAAACACAAATCGCTGCTACCATGGTAAAACAATGGAAATGTATGGTGTTATATAAAGCCCTAATTATTCTTTGTTTATATTGCATCTACTTAGCCATTATATTGCATCTAGTTATTGTTTATATTGCATCTAGCCATTGTTTATATTGCATCTAGCCATTGTTTATATTGTATCTAGCCATTGTTTATATTGCATCATTATGATCTAAGATTACTAAGGAACACACATACCGTATTACACAATGTCATGTACTGTACTGTATATAAGGAACTTTTCACTTACATACAACACATGAATTTCTTTCCTTGTACGATAATCTCCAAACACCAATAGGCTACAACCAACCAGCCTCTCCTTATACAAAATTACGTGACACACAACTATAAAAAAAAAATTATACATAGTCAGTTATTACGTCCTGATTCCTGCATTGTTCTCTATACCAAACAAAAAATCATAATAAGGAAATAAAACGTGACACCCAACTATAAAAAAAATATATATACATAGTCAGTCATTGCGTCTTGATTCCTGCATTGTTCTTTATACCAAACTAAAAACCATAAGGGTATAAATATTGACCAAGAACCATAAAGATAACCATATCATATTTGTAATGAGGGGATACACAACTGGCTGACGTTAATTTCCCTAGAGACTCCATCCCAGCAATACACACATCAACAAAATACAGCACATATCACATACAACCTCACTGTGTATAAAAAGCCACACCCAGTCTGTCGTAGGTTAAAATATCATGAATTGTATGGCCAGTGTATAAAATCCCATGTATGTATGTGGAGCACTTTGATATTTGTTCACCAATTAGGCCATAGACAGCATAACCCAAGCTATTAGTAACCCAAGTGGGACTCTGTATAGGCTATAGTTGAAAGGTTATGGATGATCATCAGTGGGTATAGAAAATAATAGTTCTTCTGTGTCAGGAGGCTCTATAGAGAACCCTTACCTCACCGGCAAAAGGGCCTTCTGGTGGCGTCATCCCTTAAGGTAACTGTGATCGTGTATACAAATTGGAGGCTTCTGATTCCTCCTAACCAAGCCACGAAACAAACTCCTTCCATATGGGTGGTGGCGTTTCGTGGCAATGTTTGAAGGACTCCCCAAACCTCCTATTTTCTGACTACATCACAGGGTCTTTAAGAGTTCGTGGCTCTCCTCTGTAAATATGTAGAGTCACTGAATGGCACACAAGAACACCATAACCACAATTATTAACGAGTAGAATGATATAATCTGTTATGATGTGTGCCTGCTTCGCCAACACAGACAACAACTACTTCAAATAACCCATAGCTAACCGTTTAAATATCAGAAATAGTAATAATTATAAGCTTGGATTAACACCAGACGAATTAAATGTCAAAAGAATACCTCCGACATCAAGACCTAATATAAATAAACAAAAAAATAATAATACTTGTATGGTGAGAATCAAAAGAGAAGTTGGTTTTATTTGTTTTGTAAATAGACCTGACATATATACTTTACATGTTTCCTACGCCACATCAAAGAGTTCCCCACCGACCCAACTCGAGGCGTGGATGAGCAAAGTAAAGGCAGTGTTTGGTCGGCACAAATATGACTTGTGGATGTTTATTGCCTCGCTAGACCCGACCCGACCCGACCCGCCCACAGTGAAGGTTCTGGCTGGCAGGGTCGTCTGTTGATGTTTATGTTTCAGGAGACTTGGGGTGAGTGAGGTCATGGGGCAGGGAAATAATAATAATAATATACCAATAACAAGTTACTCGTTTAAAAGGGATTTCAGTAAGTGGCTGTTTCGGAGGACTGATTATTAGTTTTACTATGAAACTGAAACAACATAAACACTATCTATACCTTCATTATAAACTAATATTATTGATATTATTTGTTTTGTAGTTGTCCCGATGTTAAGTGATGTTTGTTTGTTTGTTGTTGTGTTGCAGCCTACGACCCTAAGGGAGCCTCGGCCGCCTCCCCTGATTGCCACCACCACCACCACAGTTCCCATCGGGGTGGGTCGACCCCTCCACCAACGCCAGCCCAGCCCCATCCACCTCCCACACCACGAGAGTTTCGTGTAGGATCGTCACCCACGTCACCACCACACACCCCTACTCAAGGAACAATCCACACTCCCACATGTCAACTTTTCCCTAACAAACCAATGGCGAACTTATAGGGTGATAGATAGAAGCCGCATCCATCACCAGCGTCCATACTATAGAGAAGGTCAGGCCGAGCAATACTAAGTGACACAACATGACAATACAGTAGTTACCTCATACTATCAGACTCACTAATCATTAATGAGGTCACCTGTAGTGTTAATGTTACTATGAGAGGCTCGAGGCGTCCACAAGACCCAAACTACAGAATATTCACCCACGCATGAAGAGGGAAAGTTTCACGTGTAGGTGTGCAGTTGACTCTGAATGTATTTTAGCATTCGAATAAAACACATTACTTGTACGTTTAGCACGCGATGTGGACGAGTCAGTATGTTGAATGTGGACACAGACACTATTACACCCACACTACCATCACCACAACAAACCATCAATATAAAACATAAACAAACATATTAATACACCCACACTACCAACACCACAACAAACCATGAATATAAAACATAAACAAACATATTAATACACCACCATCACCACAACAAACCATCAATATAAAACATAAACAAACATATTAATACACCCACACCACCATCACCACAACAAACCATCAATATAAAACATAAACAAACCTATTAATACATCCACACCACCATCACCACAACAAACCATCAATATAAAACATAAACAAACATATTAACACAACCAGAGGAGGTACTGCACAATTCCATTAGCATAAACTATTTAACTCGACGGTAATAATAAACAATAACATGCAATTAAAAGTTAAAAAGAGGCAGCTGTTAAAAATTATACGTGAGGAGACATTACTTGACCCTCCTCCTTGTCTAAAGATGTCTTGAGAGGGACGATATGAGTTTGTGTAATGCCTCCACTATAGATTTATTTACACCACCAACAGATCCATCAACAACAACAACAACAACGACACCAATAATAACAACAACAACAACAACAACGATATATACAGGCAGTCTCTATCTCTATCATCACCACCACTACCACCACTACTACCACCACTACCTCACCTCCATTACCAGTCAATTATATAACTCTTGAGAACCACAACTAACTAACTATCACCACCACCACCACAACCACAACCACAGCTATCATCATCCACACTACCACTACCACAACAACCACCACCATCACCACTATCCCCATCACCTAACAACTCAGATTCTACCAAGAGACAGCAACACACTCAACTCATCATCACACACACACACACACACACACACACACAACACAAGATACAATATAAACACATGAAGCCCCCCCCAATAAATGCACTTGTAATTAAGTATCCAACTCAATATGTGTCGATATAATTGTTTATAAGTGACTCACGTATACTGTGCTGTAGCTTCGACGAGACATATTTTTGTTTACCTATATATGAAGCTACAGTACTGAGAGTGACCCCGTTGTAAAGACGAAAACTTTGGACCTATAATTGTGTGTTACTCTGGAACTCATTTTCACATCCCTCCCTCGTTGGAGATAGATAAAGATGTTGACAAATATAGAAAAAGGTGATGATTGTTGGGTTTTTTATATAAAGGTTTGCAGGATGTATTATATTCTTATGATGCACTGTATGTGGGGGGCGCTGAAAACGAAAAACACAAAAAAAATAAATGGCCTCCCAGCTCCTTCAAAAGTGCTCACCCACACCACTAGCTAGACACGCGACTATAGTGCTGTAATAAGGCCCCACTAGAGAGAAGAAGGCCTTGGCTGTCCCGAGTGTCTTCATTCAGTGTTACTTGTGTGTGTTTATTTGGAAGGCGAGAATAACACTAGTACTGGGAGACAACATGACCCCATCACCACCATCACTACATCCATCACTACCGTACTCTGTTTACACTCAAGATAACAACATGCTCGGTTTCCTTGTCACTCATCAGTACCAAGAAAATAATATATATGTGTAAAATGTAAGTGTGTGGTTAATAAGCAATTTTATATGTGTGGTGTGTGTGTGCGTACGTGTGTGTGTGTGTGTGTGTGTGTGTGTGTGTGTGTGTGTGTGTGTGTGTGTGTGTGTGTGTGTGTGTGTGTGTGTGTGTGTGTGTGTGTGTGTGTGTTTTATGCATCACACTGAATGGGAAAACTGTTAGCAAGTTTTTCAATTATTTATTTTTCTTTGTGTCCACTGAATGGGAAAACTATCAGCAAAATTCTAGATGGAGACACATACAGGAAAACAAAGACAGTCCTACATAATTCTAGTCAAATAATTATGTTCCTGCAGATAATTAATTGTGTTGATGAATCTAAAGTGTACAGCAGTAGGCTACCTCCAGGGAAGAAAAAGCCTTTGTGGTCGGCTATGAATTTGATACAGACAGGGGTCGTATTTGTACCTAACCTTTGTACCGAGGCAAGTTCAGTTTCACATGTAGTTTATTTTCTCTATTTTTTTATTTTTTTTTACCTGCGACTTTTTAAAACTTTATTATTATTTTCTTCCTATGGCTTTCCTCGCCCTACATGACTCGTGTGTGTGTGTGTGTGTGTGTGTGTGTGTGTGTGTGTGTGTGTGTGTGTGTGTGTGGATGTGTGTGTGTGTGTGTGTGTGTGTGTACAATCCCTCCACTATACCGGTCTGTCCCTTCTGGCACCACAACAACATCAACAACAACAACAACACGACCACTCAGCTGAACCCAGTCCTTCGGGATCACGTTTCTAAAAGCTCCCAAACACGACCCATGTACCGTATGATGGAGGAGACAGTAGTGGTAGTAGTAGTGGTGGAGGAGACAGTGGTAGTAGTGGTAGTAGTAGTGGTAGTGGTGGAGGAGACAGTAGTAGTAGTGGTGGTGGTAGTAGTAGTAATAGTAGTAGTAGTAGTAGTAGTAGTAGTAGTGGTAGTAGTAGTAGTGGTAGTGGTGGTGGAGGGGTAAGGTTGGGTACAAGGATATTACTAGTCAGTTTGTACAGGTCCAGGAAGCAGCTTCACAAACAGACATTAGAATCAGACAACAATGTTTACGTGTTGAGGTGATTATTTGTGGCGGCGAAGTCTGCTGGAACGATCATGAGTCCCCTTATAATGATATCCACAATGTAGTTAAGTTCCCTGTTAAGAGATCACTGAGACTATGGTATACCTTAGGGCCTAGACACTATGGTATACTTCGGTCTATCACTCGTCGATGGTAAACATATAAAAAAAAAACTGAGGGGAGTTAATAATATACTTATGGTACATGTTCTTAGAGAGTGCCTTGATTCCTCCAAAGTATACCAGGAAACAGGACCATATTAAACGAAAAAAAACATAACATATGGTGTCCTGTTGCTTGGAGTAGTATGGAGGAATAAAGGTTACTCCAGATTTACCAACCAACGCTGTACTCTCTCTCCACTGAAATAAATAAACTCTTCTCCCGACCTGACCACACCTGGAGAAATCTATTTTTGTGTCATGTAATAAAAACTAAAACACGAAAACTTTAAATGTGGAAGGAAAGAAGGGAGGAAGGAAGGGAGGAAAGAAGGAAGGAAGGAAGGAAGGAAGGAAAGAAGGAACGAACGAAAGAAGTATGGAAGGAAGGAAAGAATGGAGGGAGGAAGGAAGGAAGGAATGAAAGAACAATTTAAGGAAGTAAGTAAGGAATGAAGAAACGAAGGAAAGAACGAAAGATGTAAGGAAGGAAGAAAGGAACTAACGAAGGAAGGAAAGGAAGAAAGATGGTGCTAGTATGAAGGACCATTATTTTACACAGTGTCTATATTATTATTTTACACTGCGTCTATATAGTTACACACACTCCTTGGGTCACAGAGTTAACCGAGTCATTCTGTTCAATTGAGGTGTTTACACATAAAAACCAATTCATTGTAAAGTGTCTCGTGTTATACTTACTTATTCTTGTTGGTCTGTCTTTATTTTGTATCCTTACTATTTCTTGTTTATCTAGTTTTATTTTGTATCCATACTTATTCTATCTTTATTTTGTATCCTTACTTTTTTCTTTTTTATCTATTTTTATCTTGTCTTTTTTATCTATCTTTATTGTTTATCTATCTTTATTTTGTATTCTTACTTATTTTTGTTTATCTTTTTTATTCTTTTTTATCTAATCTTATTGTTACATAGAAACTGAAAATATTTTTTTTTTTGTTTATCATCACATTTATTTCTGAAAAAAAAAAAGGACTGACTTTCCAAAACGAAAAATATATAAAAACGAACTAAATAAAAATATATTATAATCCTGCCCTCATGGTCTCCTTCCCAGCAGCGAATGTACACGAGACAAACAAACAAACAAACAGACAGAAAACAACAACAATAACAACAATAACAACAACAATTATACTCTCCCATGTTACTGTGTAGGAATGGATGTTTATATGTCATTTTTGTAAATTCCTATGATGTGATTGCAGCCAAAAAATAGCAAACTATATGTATATTTTGTATATGAAAAATAAATTTGTTCTATGACATTTTTGGCCTGTACTTCCTTCCTTCCTCCTCATTGCATGTTGTTGTTATTATCACCGCTATATGACAGAGCTGTTGAGGTGTCTATTAACAACACACTATATCAACATCACTATTAAGGAGGTGTGGAAGTAGGGGACAGGCTTGTGGGGAGTTTGGGGGGGTGCGGGAATAGGGGGACAGGCTTGGGGTGGGTAAAAAGCCTGTCACCCTATTCCCGCATACATCCCCCAACCCCCCCCCCTCCTCCCAAGCCTGTCCCCCTAATCCCGCACCCCCCAAAGGCCTGTCCCCTACTCCCACTCCCACTTAATGCTATAATGCGTTTCTGACGAATATAATTACCTCTTAAAATATATATAAAATCTCACGAGCATCTAAATCAACATAATATCAACAGCAAACACCCACCACCCAAGGAGTCAAAACATTGTCAAATAACAAAGTGTGTTACAAGTGTGTGGGTTACAAAGTGTGGGGTTACAAAATGGGGGTTACAAAGTGTGTGGGATACAAAGTGTAAGTTACAAAATGTATTCAGAAAGCCCGTGATGTATTCAGAATATTTTTTGAAGGTTAGTGATTCCTTCAAACTTTACCAAGAAACACACACACCTATTGTCAGGAGGAATCAGATGCCACCAACTACATTCACTTTTGTTACATTGGAGTGACATGATTCCTCCAAAGTATGCCAGGAAACGGGACCATATGAAAAAAAAAAAAAAAAATAATGGTGTTCTGTTGCTTGGAATAGTTTGGAGGAATCAGTTGCTCCACATTTACCAACAATGATACACCCAAACAACGCCTGAAAACAGAACTCCATGATATAAGAGTAATAAGGGTATATGTATTATGTTTTGTTGTAATGAAGCTAAAGAAACCTACCAATTAAAAAACAGGACAATTTTAACTATCAACAAAATATAACAAAAATAAAATACAACAATAATAACAAAATACAATAATATAAAACAACAAAATACAACAACAATAACAAAATACAACAACAATAACAAAATACAGCAATAAAATACAACAACATACAACATCAAAATACAGCAACAACAATAACAACAATGCCCAACAGTGCGCTTATTGAAAACATTATCGTACTCTATACAAGTAATTATCGAATACATTATCGTACTCTACTAGCTAGTCATTATTGAATACATTATCGTACTCTACTCGTAATTACATAGCCTGATGGGACGGAATTTAGGCCAAGCGAGTGTGATTTCTGTTTGGGTTACGGTATACTTTTTATTTAACATTTACAGGTGAACCAATGTGTGTGTTGATTGTGTACCAATGATGGCGTCAGGTTTAATAGTGCATGTGTATTTGCAGCGGTTCTTAACCTGGGGGTTGTGTCCCCCAAGGGGGTTATTTGGGGGTTTTCTGAGGGTCATGAAGGGTTGGGGGAAAATTGGTTTTTGTATTCTAAAAATTTCCTTTATAACTTCAAATTGCACCTATAATTGCTCATATTTCTAAAAAAAAAAATTCGCCAGCTGCTTAGGCTAACTTCGCTCGCCCCCCCTTTGTGCAAGTGCATGGGTCACAACACTGCCCAGGAATATGTTAGTGGGTGATAAAGGTAAGAAAGTTAACAACCACTGCTCTAAATATTAACAAACGATATATTTATCTGAAAGTATAATAGAGACACTCATTCCAGGTGAAACTGACCTGTGGGTGTATTCACGTATAGTATCTATGTATACTTATGCATACGTATACAAATAAATCTATATGTGTACATATTCATACATTGGTTGGATATACTATACATTTATATTTTTATTACCAATGGTGGGTAACGTGACTGGCAACAAGTTTATTGGTTAGATTACAATTAGGTAACACCATATACACTTTTTATGTCTAATATTGCTTGTCTACGATAGCTGACAAACATGAAAACGAATCTGATTTCTGCATTAAATAAAATCAAGGCTCATTTCATTTCCCGTATTCTTAAAGTGAATTGGGCAGTTAATATATAAAGAAATCGCCTTCCATTAATTTCAGACACAACAGCAATAGCGACTCCAACGAAATTGTCCTGACTGGGATCCTGCTCTGATGCCTTAATGAAAATGTTGCATCTGTGTGTGTGTGTGTGTGTGTGTGTGTGTTTTAATCTGGAGAAGGGATGCAGAAACACGTATATTCCGTAACACACACACACACAGAGAGAGAGAGAGAGAGAGAGAGAGAGAGAGAGAGAGAGAGAGAGAGAGAGAGAGATTAAGGGAGGGGGGATTGAAAGTTAGGGAGTATATATATATATTTTTTTTTTGTTTAAGTGACTGTACAAAAATAAATTAAATCATAATTAGTGGAGTTTTCCGTTACCGTATACATACTAATAGACTGTGTCCATACTTAGACATTTTTGACTTGATTTAAGACATTGATCGAACCCCCGTTAGAGTAATTCTGGGTTGTTTACACACGTGACTGGGGTTCAAGCTACGTTACCCACCCAGTGTGTGATAACTTTGTTCCTGTGGTCAACCTGTGGTCTGGTGGTGGCAGCATTACTGACGAGGAACTGGACTTGCCTTTGTATGATTTTTTTCATGGTATTCGCAAGGCAAGTTCAGTCCTCAGTCCTTTTTTTTTTCCAGACCAGGTTGATCAAGTATAGGATAGAGTATCATACACTGGTGTGTCATTTTTTTTTATTGTAAAAGGCCGTGTTTTTTTATCCTCCTCCAGTAAAGTAAGGGGGATAAAAATAGCGACGTTACATTATGATACACAGACGAAAGGAGAGAATGATTTATAACAGAGGCCTAATGTTATTCTTTAGTGGATTGACGATGATGATGATGATGTGTGATTTATAGTCCATGTGGAAAGCCTTGATTAATCGTTTCTGTTGTTTGGTTGGGCTCATCGAAATAGTTTAGCTTGCCAGGAAATAAAAAGAGAAAATGGAATATATGCAATCGATATCATAAGTTAACACATTCGCTACTTTTATCTGTTTATGGATTATTTTTATTTTTTATAAGTAATATTCTTAGAAATTAAGCAGTATTCTTAAATATTCCTTTTTCGCTTCGTAATCCCTCAAGACACTCGTCAAAACATTACTGGTTGATTGGTAGTTGTGGTTTTCAAGCCCCATTTGGCTATATATTGAATTCCTGAAATGTCAAGAAAACTTAATATTTAAGGAGATTTCCATTTTGCTGTTGTTGAATTACTTAACCAAAATCATTTATACATAATGTACTACACACAGCAAATAAACGCTAAAATACAATACAATAATGCAATAGGCTATGGGCTATTTTTCCCTTACAATTTAGCGATTTTTGTATCCTGGACGGTGGTAACACTGTACTGGGTATACCAACAACAACCAAGGTTGTCCTACGTATGATAATTATCGTACATGAACGATAAATCTACCTTCAGTGGCCTACTATACAAGATAATTTTTTTAGTTTCATACGGTTTCTACGATATTTTAGTAGGGGTTGAGAGCTGGCAGGCAGTTTGGCTTTACATACAATATAACTGAATATAACTCAAAATAAATTACCGCAATAATAACGTAATAACATTATGGTCACAGTAGCACTCACAATCAGTGCATATTTATACAGTATTTTAATTTATTTGTAAGACAGTAATATTTTATGGCATTCATTGATTATAACTCTGCATAAAATTATATTGGTAAATAAATAAATGACTAGATATTGTCACACTTGTAGAAAATTAAATAAATATAATAGTTTTCAAGAGTGAGTACGATAATTCCAAACTGAAAGTGTAGGAGTAGGACAACAACACAACAACAACAACAGCTGATCCCTGCCTGTGTCAACTATACCTACCTACGTGGCTTGTGTTGACGTGGTGTGTGTGTGTGTGTGTGTCAGTCAGTATGTGTGTGTTGTGCTTTTATACAATCCATTGGTGTGTGTAACTGTGTGTATGTATATATAGTCCTGTACACACAGTCACACACACACACTACCTACGTGGCTTGAGTTGACGTAGTGTGTGTCAGTCAGTGTGTGTGCCGTGCTTGTATACAATCCATTGGTGTGTGTATATGTATATAATATAGTCCAGTACACACACACACACACTACTTATCCCATTTCTCTGTTCCTTCCCACAGCCAAAATGTCTCTCATACCAGACACGATATGTTTATTTGATGTAGACGGAACACTGACTAAGGCAAGGCAGGTTAGTAAAATAATAATAAGAATGATAATAATAATAATAATGGTAGTAATAATAATGTAAATATTGAACGAATTACCGTTATTACATACGGTTTTTCTACCTTCATTACCCACTAATTTTTACCATTCTTAGACACATTTTTTCTGACATTTTCCTTGGCATTGCCCCATTTCCAAGATAGGGCATATTCAAATGGGGCATTTTGAAATTAACATACATAACCTAACTGAGACTGCAGCAGACTACCGGGACCTAACCAGGTCAAAATATGGGACCTAACCATGGTACCGTACCGGGACCAAACACCCCCAAGCCTGTCCCCTACTCCCACACACCCCCAAGCCTGTCCCCTACTCCCACACACCCCCAAGCCTGTCCCCTACTCCCACACACCCCCAAGCCTGTCCACACCCCCCCAAGCCTGTCCCCTACTCCCACACACCCCCAAGCCTGTCCCCCTATTCCCGCACCTCCTTAACTCACCTCTCACCAATAATAATATTCAATGGTTTTGTTTTCAGGAATTATTAGTTTTTCTCCAGCAGTTGTTGGCTAAGTTAAAGGTTTTCATATTATATTACATGAATTTTATTGTTAAGGGAGCCTTCAAGAGAGGCAAGATTATGAAATGAGACGGGTGTGAATTACCATAATTTTATCTGTTTATCTCTCAACAAGTTTCCTAGCATCCTAAGATACACACCCCAGAGAATACATTGTATCTAAACATCTATATTTATTTTATTCTGTACTGTATAGCACAACTAGAAATAATACCATTATATCATGTGTTAAAAGTGCATAGTGTACTGTATGTTACAAATAAATATGTCCCGATAAGAGACCCACGTCGAAATTGGGGCAACTTACCCTAAGTGTACTGGGTGTGGAAATGAGCTATAGCAGGCGATTCAAAGCTTTCTGTTCCTCACACTCTGGTCAGAAATTATGTATCACGCGTGTACCAATACCAGAGGCTGCCTGATGTCACACGGGTCTTCCTGGGGGACAGTCATAATAATAATATTACATCCTCAAAATCAGGATCGTGAGGTTAGGCCATATTGTTCTCAGCTAACTTAATACTACAGTGAGGATACAAGTTCAAATGGTCATCTCTTAGCTGTTATTGTTTTGTAATTCATAGCATGTAAAGACAGGAATAAATAATCCAAATTTACTCATTATGTTTAGAACCAAAGAGGAATAAAGTTTTCCATTATTGGAGCACTACTTGTACTGAATATTGTACAGTGTTTCACTTCTTTATCATATACTGTATACAGTTTTGTACACAAGATAATTAATCACTGTTAATGTTTCAGGTAATTACTGATGACATGTACCAGTTTATGATGCAAATGAGAGAGAAGGTCATGTGTGGACTGGTGGGAGGATCAGATCTGGAGAAAATTGCTGAACAGTTGGGAGGAATGGAAGGTGAGTTTCTATTTGTCAACAAGTTATAACCCTTTTTCATGAATATCCAGTATATTCAGATCACACACAGCATACTTTATACAACAAAATATACTCAATATGAAATTATATATAGTATCTCTAGTGTCAGTTATTGCTATACATCACAATATACTCTGTACTGTAATGGGGGAGTGGGCTAACCTATTATGGAAAATTGGAAGGCTACTGATTCCTCCAAACTATGCCAGGGAACAGAACCCCTCCATATGGAATTATACAGGGGATGTGTTTGTTTTATGGATGAATTTGGAGGCCTACATTGACTCCAAATGAACCACAAGAGGTCGATTCCCTTACATTCATGCATGTGAAAGTAGACTACTATAGATTCTGATGTGTTCTGCTCTGTGCTAATATACAAACTATTGTATTTCATGACTTGATTCATAGTTATTTCCTTTTATTATTGTATATACTGTACTGTATTTCATTGAGGGTTATTTTGCCAGCAGTATCGTCACAGAGCAATGGTAGCCTATAAGATCGATTATTGTTTTCATGATCAACACACAAGCCTCGGACACTTAATGTATTTCTCTATTTATATTTTATTTTATTTTTAAACGTAACAAATTCTTTACAGTACTATATTGTACAGTTAAAAACATGCAAGATTTCAATCAAACATATATTATGTTTACTTTATTTGAACCTTACAAGACAAAAATTGTAATGTATTATTTAAATTTAACTTTAATTTTGCAGCACTTATGAAGTTCGATTATGTATTCACTGAAAACGGATTAGTATCTTACAAGAAAGGTCAGCTGCTAAACGAAGAGGTAGGTAGAGTATTTATATTTTCTTATAGAGTACTGTACTATACAGTACCGGTATATACATAATACACAATAATTTTCGCTGTAGAGTTTGGGTCATGACCTGTTCGGGTCAGTAACATTTCTGGATATGGATTAATATTTTTATATAGTTCCATAGTACAGAAATAATTTTGCAATTGATAACATTAATTAAATACAGATAAAATCTCATTTCAAAATCCTGTCACTTTATCTATTTATTGGTGAACTTTTTAATTCACAAATTCATAAATACTGTAGACAGAAATACTTGATGAGTCCATAATCCTTAGAACTTATTTCCTTCACAATGCTGTAAATGTCAGAGCTTACCATCAGCTATGAAAGATATCACAACTTCTATATCTAAATTTATATAACATTGTCACTCATCCTATATTCTAGGACATCCTGAACTATATGGGAGAGGAGAAGCTGCAGACATTCATCAACTTTGCCTTGAAATATATGTCTGAACTCAAGTTGCCAGCCAAGCGCGGAACATTTGTGGAATTTCGCAAAGGTCTCATTAACATATGTCCAATTGGTCGCTCCTGCTCACAACAGGAACGAGATCAGTTTTTTGCATATGACCAGGTAAGACTAACAACCTGATACAGAGTATGAGTGAGGACTGATTAATAAATATTGGACCATTCTGTGTATATTTTTGAATATATGCAAAAGCATGCTATGCACAGGTACCTACTTTCTCAATCATTTGTGTCCTTAAAAATGAAGGAGTTGATGAGTAACATGAATAACTAGTTCTAGGAGTGATGAACATGAAGCATTATTTGTAAACTGATGGTTCCTGCTACTAATCTATATCTGTAAAGAATAGATTCAGTGCTATGTAATGGAAGAAATATCCATTTTCAATTACTGTACATATAAACTCCAGCAATGAAGTTTTATTGATACATATTAGTTCATAGGAATGTAATATAATTTCAACTAAACCATACCAAAATTTGGACTAAACCAAAAAAGCTGTACTGACTTTAAAAGTTTCTACCTACCACCATCATCATTATTATCATTAATACCCTACATATCTTTCTCAAGGGGTGTGTATCTATAGAAGGGATATCATGGTGGTTGTGAAGAATGTTTTATTTACTAGTTTGTCACGAAATATGCAGCATCTATTTTTATGGAAGCACATAGGCTTGTAGTATTTTAGTAAATTCTGTCTTCAACTAAAACAATCTTCATTGCTTAGTTCCCATTATTTTGCAATGTAAATATAGCGATGAGGATTGTTTTCGTCAAAGATAAAGTTTAATACTACCATCCTTAGTATTGTCACAAAAGAAGTGAAATTCTTGTATGTTCTATTCTCCGCCTTTCTATCACATTAATATTTCATGTGTTCATATCTGTTGCAGGTACACCACATAAGGAGAAAGTTTGTAAGGACGCTAGAAGAAAAGTTTTCTGATTCTGGCCTAGTATTCTCAATAGGTAAGTTAAAGTCTAGTGTTGATCACAGAATATATAAGCTATAGGCCGAGTATTAACTTAGAGTTTACATACAATATTAGATTGTAGTCATGGATTCATCATTACAGTGTTCATGTTAATTAGGCATTGTAAATTTCATACAGGGAAGATTAAACTTGAATGGTTGAAACAAACCATATAAAGCTCTGTCAGTGGTAGATTTATCATACTGGGAAAAATTTAGAACCAGAAAACACCAATGAAATCCATGAGGTTGGGATGCAGTTTTTTCTTAACCCCCAAGTTCAGGATTATTAAGCAATCGGGTAATTAATTTGATGGCTAGATGCTTAATTGTCAAACTGCATAGTCCATTGTTGTAAATATCTATCTCATTTATGTTCAGATAGTTTGTTTATCAACTGCTAAAAGTTTATGACTGACTGTACAACATTACTGATGATACATCTTGTGTATTATGATTCAGTGATTTAAAATGTTAGAATCCTTCAGTTCTGTGAAGCTTGAATTTACTTGCCATAACCCCTGGATTGTCTTTGTAATAACTTAATTATTTCATTTGAGTAGAGTAAAAATATAGGCAAGGAAGAATGTTATTACCTCAGTTACACTCATTGGCAGTAACTTATGTGTTTTGACTTTTGATATTAATCACTGTGTTGGGGAAGCAGCTCCAAAAATAAAAATGCTTATCCATTTTGGTTTTGCAGTGGTCAGTTCTATGATTGGACTTTTCCCAGTAGATAGACATTAATACAGGGAATAGATGGAGGGATGTGATTGCTTGATATTGACAGTTAGGAAGTTTTTTCACTAATTTTGTACCAATTTTGTACCAATATGGCCATTATGCCTCCAGTAACTAAATACAGGATGACTTGTTTTCCCACAGGTGGCCAAATTAGTTTTGATGCCTTTCCAAAGGGATGGGATAAGACCTATGCTCTACAATTTGTAGAAAAAGACTATAAGGTAAGGTAACTTGTCAGGTACAGTATCAGCTTTAAAGTAAAATTCATATGGTATTATAAGTTAATATATAATGTCTCAACAGTAGAAATTTAGTAAGACAACAAAGATGTCAGCATTATAATTATGTGTTGCTCTATTATTGTACCATAGATTTTCTACATTTACATTTAAATATTACTAGCCGATGATGGCCCATTTGTGGTCCAATAATCTGCTATATTCTCTGGGTTATCCCTCTGTATTCGGCCACATATAAACATAAGCGTTGGACACATTGCCGTGTGAAGTTTCGTGAAGTGTCCGTAGAGGTTATAGTTCACTCAGTACAACAAATCTCTGAGAATTGTCTACAAGAAATTTCCTTGTAACTATAGAAAGGTGACCCAGCTCCATTTAGGCAATTCTTGCTATCAATGCTACCATTACAATTAGGAACATTACATATTGCAAAATGTGCGTTAACATTTTCTTCCTATTGATGTTCATTAAAACTGATACATGCATGTACAGTAGTGACAAAGCATCTAATGTAACACAGCAGTACATAACTGTATTCCCTGACCTATGACAGAATACCAATTTGATAAATGTGACTCTTTTAATGTGATTGATAATTAATGAGTCGATCTAAACCAAATCAAATGACTTGACTCAAATCAACTGATGTGTACGGTGGGAAGGCCCAAGAAAAAGTGGAAAACGTGTGTAATGGAAGATATGAATTTAATGGGAATAGAACATATGGTACAAGATAGACAGATGTGGAGAGCTGTCATCGCCCGTCCAACCCCGTCCTAAATGGGAAAATACGGACGTTAAACGAAAATGTTGATGATGATGATGTATGCACCTCACTTTTTGTAATGCATCCACTGTTTGCTCCATTGTTATCTTTTCCTCATAGTCCCAACTACAGTACTTCCCTTCTCTCCATTATCTTATTTCCTGTTGTTTTCATGTCTCTTTTAGTGTCAAACTACAACTTCAGACAGTAAGGGTAAAAGTATGTCTACTAACCATTTCCAGTATATAGCACCCAGGTATCACAAAAGAAACCACTGATAGAAAGTGGCAAGAAAACAGCACACTAATTCTATCTATCTATCTATAGCTCCGACGCCTCGTTCCCTTCGGGAACTCCCCGCAAGGGGGTGGCCACGGCAGCACACTAATTAAGTACCATAATAGTTTTGTGTAGAGAATATCTAGGTATTTATACATTGTTTCTGTGTTTCTACCACAGACTATCCACTTCTTTGGAGATAGGACGAATAAAGGCGGCAACGACTACGAGATTTTTGAAGACCAACGCACCATTGGCCATAAAGTCACTTCACCCGATGACACTAAAGCTCAATTAATTAACCTCTTTGACCTCTGAGAATGGTAGAATATAGATGAGGTCTTTCAAATAATAATAATAATGCCTACCTATAAGTCAAGGGAAATGGTTTCTGCACCATCCTTATATTGAAGCATTATACTATATAGGGCACGGGGCTGCTCGGCCAGACTGCTTAAGGAACTTCAACAACAACTATATAGGGCATAGAAACCACAGTGTTTTGGTATACAGTTTTGCATCGTGAAGAAACAGTAAGGTACCTGAAATCCTCTGGTTGGATAATGTGGTACTGTACAATTTTTCTGAAGGCCTCGTTTTCATTTTGTTTTTGTTAACATTATTATTGTTTCACATGAATTACAATACTCCAAAAATGTATCAAGAGGACATGTATTTGGTAAGATAATGCAGAACAAGTATTATATTTATTGTGGGTGACTTTTGTATTTACTTTTTGCAGCAGTTTTATCATATTTCTATGCATAAAACAGTACTGTAGTTGTATACAGTACTGTACTAAGCCTAAACTGGTTAAAATTGCTCTCGGTTATACAATACTGTACCGGTACTTTTATTTATGTTGGGAATACCAATGTCATGAGTTTTTCATGTTGGTGAGAATATTTAGTTTGCTACCTCTCTTAACATGATGGCCAGTACAGTAGTTTATTTGGTCAGTGTCTTACCAGTACTGTACTGTACCAGCATTGAACTAAGGGTCACTATGCCAGTAATAGGATCTCAACATTTTCATGTTGGTCATCTCACTCCATGGGTTTTGTACATCAAGGTTACAAGGTATTGTTGAGTGCAATACATATACTTTTTCTGTATATTGTATTGTGCTATAAATAAAGCAATTAAAATACTTTATTGATGTCTTTATTTCGGTAATCTTTTTCTTTTCTTGATTTCACATAGCTTTTATCATAAAATCGGAATGTCACCAATAAAATAATTGATAAAAGGAAAGATTCTTTGCATTTTGTGTTTTGGATCTCTAATGAAATAGGCTACATTGATTTCTTTATCCTGGAATAATTACTTCATAAATAATATTTTCCTGTTATCAGAATAAACCGACTAGTAAATGGTTCAAAACAAACTTTGTCTTATTCATTCTGTCAGTTATGTCACTAAATGAATATATATTTTCGATATTTGTATATTATTTGCCCAACAAAAATGAGTTAGCATCTGTCTTGCTATTCCCTGTTTCCTAATTGTTTTTACGCAATAATTTAGTCAAGGTCGTTTCTTAAAGTTATGAAGTATTGTCAAATATAATTGGACTTTAACTGATGCACAGCTTACAGTTTATTATAAATATTTTTACACAACAACAAGACGAGTGTATAATTATATACAAGCGTCACTTCAAATAGATGTATATTATTCGAGTGACCTTTTTTTAGTACTGTAAAATAGTATTTTTTACGCGACGGAATAATTCCTCACGTTCAACAAGTATATTTTATAAATGACTGATGTAGTTTACTAATGAAATTCTTTTACTGTACAACCAAGGATAATAGACTATAAGGATTATAGTCTATTATCCTTGTGTACAACCTTTCCAGCCTGTGGTTTATTTTAGCTGTGATGCAAACACGTCACTATTCTGCTGAGCCAATGGAGAAAAAGCTGTTGAGAGTTGATGCATCCAAGCAGCCAACCAACGCTGACCAAGTATGACGTCATATGCTGGTTGAGCGAATCAGCAGAGAGCAGCAGGCAAAGTAACATCTTGTGTGTGTTGAATACAAATGAAGATGATTTTATTTTACTTGGAACATTAAACAAGTGTTTCTGTATAATACCTTTATGTATTTACGACCGATGAAGATGAATGTTTGTTTTGCTGTGTTGAAAATGTATATAATGTCAGGTAAGGCAAGGTGTGTGTGTGTGTGTGTGTGTGACCATGAACACTCGCATTACATTATTATTATAATATTTTCTAAACAGATATACACAAAAACCAGAAAAACTTTCCTGCACGAAAAAAACAAAAAATAACAAGCAGCATTCGGACCACATATTGAAAGATAGTAATCAATTAACTTGTACCAAATATAGTATCGTAAAAAAAATCAGCATAGAGGTTAATAGGATAATTATATTGGAAGGTGAAAGGGATGATCTAGATTTCTAAATAAAAAATAAAGTGGTTAACTCTGAGAAACTATATCGATCTATTGATAAAGGAGTGTCTTCGAATAATAGAAATAAAAAAAACAATTATGAGTATTTTTTTCTTTTCTTACTGTTGCCATGGGGTGGACATTAGACCTAAAATAGGGTGAGGGGTGAGGGAGGATGTGTGTATGCGTGTGTGTGTGTGTGTGTAGTGAGGGGGGGTAACACGTGGCATTGAGGGGGGTTAGCCTGCATGACATCACCCCATCAGGCAGGCAGGCAGGTAGGCAAGGCAAGGAGGGTCAGGAGGGAGGAGGGGGGGCCAGTAAGGAAAGGTCAGAGTGGAGCCTCCTGCCACCTTCAGAGAATCCACTAAACGCAGACGCCAACATCATGATGCCAGAATATATCAATAGAATATCTGCCTCTCAATCCATGCCACCATCGACAAAATCATTTAAACAGTTCGTACGTCAACCATCTCAGAAAATATTTTACACATAGCCTATCCTTGACTTTGGGTGTATTGTGTTTCGTTATTCCTCTGTGATTAGCGAGTATTAGCCATAACACATCGTTTACTAGCATTCCGTAGTATGAGGGAAATAATACACTGACGAAATATTCTTTTTCCACTTTTTGCTGGATGTATATTTGACCCTAGAAACTAGAAACTGGCCACGAATGGAGAGCCAGTGTTTGTATCATGTCTGCCACTAGAATAAAATCTTTAAACTGTATCAAGGCAGAAATCACACACTGGCCTAACATTATTCACAATAATTAATCCTTTGGTGCAGCTAATAACACCAAATTGATCGTCCTTGTCTGACGGAAAATCCTCCCTGGTTTAAGGCAAAAACATCGTATTTGGAAACTTCGGCTGATGTATAATAGCAATTACGATCATACACTGAAGACAAAATATAATTGCTATGATTCCAAGATGCCTTTTATATTACACAGAGGAATCCTACAAAACACGTTCTGTAACCGGCCACAAAATAGAGTCTCGCCACACCCCTCACCAAAACACAACACAACACAACTGCTGCTGCTGCTCTCATAAACTCGTTCCGTAGCCGGCCACAATATTAAGACCCACCAGGCACCACACACACACCCTTTACCAAAACACAACTGCTAACATAAACTCTCTCATCACCATCATTATTAACAGCATCGACTTGTTCTCAGCGCCGACGATACAACATATTATAAACCTGGTTAGTATATATATTGAAGAAAGACTGGTATGTGTGTGTGTGTGTGTGTTCTTGTGTGTGTGTGTGTAGAAGGCCTGTATTATCAAAGTATTCATAATGCAAGTCGTATAACAAGGAACCCCGCTCGTAAAAAATGCCTTTTATGGTTTATTTCTTTATGGTGTCGTGTTGAAAGTGGCATTCCTACCCATCTCATCTCTGCACAGACGGTATTGTATATGTGTGTGTGTATGTATGTGTGTATGTGTGTGTGTGTATGTATGTGTGTGTGTGTGTATATGTGTGTATGTGTTTGTGTGTGTGTATGTGTGTGTATGTGTGTGTTGGTTTGATACAGTATCAAAATTATTACCAACAAACCCACTATATATTTATACTTCTCGTGGTGTGGGCTACGGTCCTGCTGAATAAAGACCCACTCACTTCTCCCCCTCCACGAATGATGATGATGGCGCATTGCACAGTAACCAATTAATCACCAACAAAGCTACCCAGCATTGTTCATACGAGTACTGAATGTGTGGATGTTACATTGCCAGTCCTAGTTTTAATCTCATATATACTTTCTCCAGAAATCTAGGACGATGTTAGTTACGATGCCAGTTACATTTTCAGTCTTTTTCGATAATAATAATGATCTGTCAAATTCCCTAACGCGAGAGTTAGTTAACCGGTACTCTCAGTCTTTCACATATACGAAACTGATCAATTCTATAAATTTCTACCATCATCCATCCTTTGACTCTTGATTAATTAAGGACCCCCGTGATGTAGACAGAACATTGGAGGTTAATGAGTCCTTCAAACATTGCCACGAAACACCACCAATAATGAAGGAGCTTTTGTTTCATGGCATAGTCAGGAGGAATCAGAAGCCACCATGCAGCTCTCACAAACGATCACAGGGTCCTTTAATATTAACTTATGTTCCTTCAAACGAAATGTGTCTATCTGGAACGAAATTGGACATGAAATTATACCTCCCACTCATGTTCCCACTCATCTTTAATTTCACGGTTGAGTTAATCTGGATTCTTGCTTTTAGTCCTCAACCTCATCCATTTAGTTAAAAAGCTGCTTTGTGTTTATCATTATATTAGTCATGATATATCAGACTGAATTCCAATATCATATAATTTATTCCGTTTATTGGATAAATTGATGACTTTATTCACAACTTTTCTTTGGATTAAAAAAAAATACATACAAGTACAGATTATTTCCCACCCAGTTATATACTTTAATAATAGAGGTTGAATGATTATATTTGTTCTCATGCCTCAGTGAACAGCTCAAGGTCCCATTGGCTTAGTTACCCTCTCCACACACAACTCCGAACCCCTCAACCACAACTCTGAACCCTTTATCCCCATTTCTGAATCCCTGCCCCAATTCTGAACCCCTATTCTACAACTCTGACCCCCTTCTCACAACTCTGAACCCCTTCCCTAAAGTCTGACCCCCTTCCTTCCAACTCTGATCCCCTTCCTACAACTTTGACCCTCTCCCCCTAACTCCGATCCCCTTCCTACAGCTCTGACCCCCTCCCCTAAAGTCTAACCCCCTTCCCTCCAACTCTGAACCCCTTCCCCTAACTCTGACCCCCTTCCTACAGCTCTGAACCCCTTCCCCTAACTCTGAACCCCTCCCCCCATCTCTGACCCCCTCCCCTAATGTCTGATCCCCTTCCCTCCAACTCTGACCCCTTTCCCCCATCTCTGAACCTCTCCCCCCAACCCCAACTCTGAACTCCTAATCCCCCTACAACATAATATCAAGAAACAATCATAATAACAGATAAAATAACAAGACAAACATAAGCCTGTTGACCGATGTTTAGGACTTGGGGTAAGTACTGGGAGTGTGTGGATGAATATAGAAAGACTGGATGGTTAATTGGGAATGGATGATTGAAAGTAAACCTGCTCTTGTATTGTATGTATGTATGTGTACAGTACGTGAGGCTCGTGACAAGTCCTGCTGAAGCTTAGATTAGTTTTATTTCAAGGTAGCTTTTTAGTTGTTGATAAAAAAAAAAAAAAAAAAAAAAAAAAAAAAAAAAAAAAAGTTGGGATAACAATATTAATAATTTTTGTATGTCACGAAAAGTTCCATGGATGATTATTACTTAGTGAATGATTAGTATAAAGAGTTTAAGTTGACCCATACACATTTAATGACACTTTTCGGATAAGAGTGGCGTAAGTAACCATCATCCACGAACACCAAGGCCTCAAGATTACTACTGGGTGTCGCACTAGATGAGACAACCAGTGGAGTTTGGAGGTGATGTTGGTACCGTAACTTTTTCTTCTGTCCAACTAGATGACCCACACATTATTAAAATATTTTATACCTTATTTATACACGTCACTATAATATGGTTGTTGGATTCGCCTCATTAACCTCACATACACACACACACACACACACACACACACACACACACACATACACACACACACACACACACACACACACACACACACACACACACACCTCAAGGTCACACGTGCATACTTATAAAGCACCTGCCACTAGTCCATGCATGCTTGCAGGTGAGTTTGAGATGCATAGAAAGTGTTTTGTCTGTATGTGTGTCTGTGTCTCCTGGGATTTTTTTCATAGCTTGAGATGCGTAGAAAATATTATCTTTGTCTGTCTGTCTGTTTGTCTCCTGGGATTTCTTTCATAGCTTGAGATGCATAGAAAGTGTTCTGTCTGTATGTGTGTATGTGTCCTAGGATTTTTTTCATAGATTTAGATGCATAGAATGTGTTTTGTCTGTCTGTCTGTGTGAATGTGTCCTAGGATTTTTTTTCATAGATTTAGATGCACAGAAAGTGGTCTGTCTGTGTCTCTGTCTCCTGATATTTCTTTCCTATCTTTTGATGTTTGGAGTCTTGCAGTAATATTATAGTCTATACATTGCACTTTAATTGTTTTGACTTTAATTAATTAGACTTTGAGAGGATTGGAGACGAGCCTACATCAACTCCACCAAACCGTAGCCTAGATCTCATACATCAGAATTCACACTTGTTTGCTTGTGTGTGTGTGTGTGTGTGTAATACTGACCTAACCAAAGTGTCTCAGGACCATTTTGAAAGAGTGGAAGATTGTCCTAGCTTTTTTATTTTTATTTTGAGTCAATATTATTATGTTTTGGGAATCATTATACTTGGTCCCAGTCCTTGCAATACAGAAATAAAATATGTATACGAATACAATTTTAGGGAGAGAGTGACCATGAGTTTTTTAATACTAAGGGACCAAAACAAAGCTTAGTAACCATTAGCCAGCCAGGTGGTGAGATGCTGCCCCAGGCTACACCAACACACACACATACACGACTGGACTAAAATACACACACACACACATACACTCACATACCAGGCTAGACTAAAATACAAACACACACAGACACACACATACCAAGCTAATTCAAAACACACACGCACACACCAAACTAAACCAACACACACACACACACCATGCTAAACCAAAACACACACACACTAGACCCCCCCCCCCACACACACACACATCAACACACACACACACCAACACACACACACCCTACCCATCTCCCCACAACAACCAACCTCACCTTACCTACTCCACTGTTCATCATCTTCCATAATCATTGGTTCACTACAAGCACAGAAGATGTATACACAGAGTCTCTTCACATTTTCACCACTCGTGTTGTTTTGTTAGTGATAAGTTACGCATTGGTTTGGTATTACAAGTTACGACGGATATAGATAGATAGATAAAATGATAGGTAGTATTTTCTTTATATGGTTAATCCTTATAATTTACGAAGGATATAGATAGATAAAATGATAAGTAGTATTTTCTTTATATGGTTAATCCTTATAAGTTACGAAGGATATATATATAGATAAAATGATAGGTAGTATTTTCTTTATATGGTTAATCCTTATAATTTACGAAGGATAAAATTATATAGATAAAATTATAGGTAGTATTTTCTTTACATGGTTATGGGGTGTGTGCGAGTAGGGAACAGGCTTTGGGGGGTGCGGGAATAGGGGAGGATAGGCTTGGAGGGGAGAGGAGGGGGGTAGAAAGCCTGTCCCCTATTCCCGCACCCCCCTAACCCCCACCCCAAGCTTGTCCCCCTACTCCCGCACCCCCCAAGCCTGTCCCCCTACTCACGCATCCCCCAAGACCCCCCCAAGCTTGTCCCCCTATTCCTGCACCCCCTAAACCCCCCCAAGCCTGTCCCCCTATTCCCACACACCCCAAAATCCCCCCACAATTGTCCCCTACTCCCGCACCCCCTTAATATAAAATTACGTCTAAATGACACTTCTTTAAATAAACATGGCAAATAATTACCTCAATCCTAGCTGCCAAATTTTCCCTGGACACTTTTAACGACTTAATTATTAATATTAAGAGGGACGTACAGTTGACCACAGGAATTCTTACGCAGGTTATGTTATATGGAACGGGAAGTCATGATTCTGGAAGTCCTATATTTCTTTATTCTTTTTTATACCTTAACCTAGGGACCCCATGTAGGCTGTGTGTGTGTGTGTGTGTGTGTGTGTGTGTGTGTGTGTGTGTGTGTGTGTGTGTGTGTGTGTGTGTGTGTGTGTGTGTGTGTGTTCCTACTCTTCCTATTCCTATTCCTGTCGGTAACACGTGACACTTGCGAGGTCCTGAGATTATTGAGTGTCGCACTACTTACCTACTGCAGTTACGTAGTCTTACATTTGCTATACGTTGTCAGCACTCGAAAACAACAGCGTGTGTGTTTTTTAAAATTAATTGCGCCGTAAAAAAAAAAAAAAAAAAAAAAAAAAAAAAAAAAAAAACAGCGTGTGTACGAATTTTTGTGGCCGATAGTAAAGTGTTAGAGTAATTAACTGAGCCCTCCAACCTCTTCCAAGCAACATGTCTGGCTGGCTGGCTGGTTGGGTTATTGATATATTGTTGTGTCTGTCTGTCTGTCTGGTTGGTTGGGTTATTGATATATTGTTGTGTCTGTCTGTCTGTCTGGTTGGTTGGTTGGGTTATTGATATATTGTTGTGTCTGTCTGTCTGTCTGGTTGGTTGGTTGGGTTATTGATATATTGTTGTGTCTGTTTGTCTGTCTGTCTGGTTGGGTTATTGATATATTGTTGTGTCTGTCTGTCTGTCTGTCTGGTTGGGTTATTGATATATTGTTGTGTCTGTCTGTCTGTCTGGTTGGTTGGGTTATTGATATATTGTTGTGTCTGTCTGTCTGTCTGTCTGGTTGGTTGGGTTATTGATATATTGTTGTGTCTGTCTGTCTGTCTGTCTGGTTGGTTGGGTTATTGATATATTGTTGTGTATGTCTGTCTGTCTGTGTCTAACTAAGGTGTGGCAGGTCTAGTAGCCACAAGGTCACTGTTGGAAGCTACATTATATTTATTCTACAGTCCAGGTCAATAGTTCATTTATAATCCTAGTAGTCTTATCTAATCTTAACATCCCTCAATTATTCCTTGCATCCCTCAATTACTCCAAGCATTCCTTTCTTATTCCTAGCATTCCTCTCTTACTTCTATCTTACTCCTAGCATTTCTCTCTTACTCCAAGCATTCCTCTCTTAATCGTAGCATTCCTCTTCCCAACAGCTAGCAATATCCAAGGTCACTCACTGGTTTAAACTATTTGTAATCTATTCGTAAACTATTCGTAAACTATTTGTAATCTATTCGTAAACTATTCGTAAACTATTCAGGTCAATAATTGCTCCTCACTTCTCATTTAAAGGGTTACTATATTCATACCTTCAAACTACGAATATGAAACCAAAAACAGATCCCTCTTAGTAACTTTGAGGACATCAGCTGATTCCCATGAAGGCGAGGGGGTCATCTGTTGTTGCGTGGTGAATCTTCCAAAGTAAAACAAACAGAATACCAGGTAAGTTCTTTCTCAAACCGAGCACTTGACACCAGAAGTCAGTCCTGTTCCTCAAACTTGTATGGTTATGAACTGTAAAGATTCAGAGCCATAAATAAATATATAAAAATATAAATAAGTTAAAGGCCTTATCAAGTGTATATATATATAATTATGTATGTGAGACGTTAGTGTGTACCACCATCACCACCAGCACCACCACCAGCAGGAAATTCACGATACAATGAAAACAACAGTAGAGGAAGTGTACACACACACACACACTCACACACACACACACACACACACACACACACACACACACACACACACACACACACACTCTCTCTAAAATAACACACAAACAGACACGCGCGCACACACATACATACACACACTCTCTCTCTCTCTCTCCAAAAAAAAACCACACACACACACACACAAACAGACGCGCGCGTACACATTCAATCTCATAGCACACACAGACGGGCGAACACACATTCTCTCTCTCTCTCTCTCTCTCTCTCTCTCTCTCTCTCTCTCTCTCTCTCTCTCTCTCTCTCTCTCGTGTTGTCAGCCAGAGTCAGGTAATGGTATTGGTCAACTCCGCCCACCTGGTTACCTAGACATAACAACACGAGTGAGTATATATCGTCTATCTGTCTTATGGGTCAAGTGGAGGAGTGAGTGTTGTATGGTGATGCCTTCAAACAAAACTATTATGGAACCAATCCCATTCCTTGCTTGTATGTACAGTTGGACACATGAATGGTTGGTACAGCCCAGGTGAAAGATACTTACTTGTCCCATTTGAGTAACCATTGTGTGTCTATTATCAGGTATTTGCTTTTTATTACTACCCTCAATACTGACTTCTGCCCTTGATGTCTCCTATTTGGCACTAAGGAAACACACACACACACACACACACACACACACACACACACACACACACACACACACACACACCATCCTCAATACTGACTTCTGCCCCTGATGTCTCCTGTTTGGCACTAAGGAACTTGATATTGGGAGAAATTGACCATCTTTCACTTGGGCTGTATCACCCATTCATGTGTCCAACTGTACGTACACTCATGATACGTTATTTCTGACCAGAGACGAACGGCAGGCACCAGACACACACACACATACCCTGTCATTCGAACTCAGCCTCTATAGGTGTACTGGGTGGGGGAAATGAGCAATACCAGGCGATTCAAAGCTTTCTGATCTTGCCTCTATAGGTGTACTGGGTGGGGGGAATGAGCAATACCAGGCGATTCGAAGCTTTCTGCTCATCACACTCTGGTCAAAAATTATGTAAAGTCATGGTCTAATGTACTGCAACCTGGTGAATAAAAGCGAGCTATTTAAGTTAATTTTATGAACCAAAATTGCACACACCAACAGCTATAGTTTCGGATCATTTTTCGAAGCCATCTCATTGGAAGGTGTTGCAGTACATACATCAGACCATGACTTTACCACGAGTGTACTGAGGTAATCTGTTTTCCTGGGTGACATTGTGTGAAGGACTCGATCATTAGCCTCTCACAAAGTCCAAAATGAATAATGCCCTTTAACCCAGACCCGGATATGAACTTTCAACAGGACATGCCACAACTTACCTATATGTGTGTCTACAGAATATTATAGTACTTATGTGTGTGTGTCTACAGAATATTATAGTACTTATGTGTGTGTGTACAGAATATTATAGTACTTATGTGTGTGTGTACAGAATATTATGGTACCTACATATCTATTTGTTTTTCTGTATGTTTTTGCTTTTATTTATTTAACAAC
>JAWZYT010001649.1:762500-780000 GCA_034508575.1 Petrolisthes manimaculis
TTTGACTCCACTCCCACTCACTGACTCACTCGTTGACTCCACTCTCGTCCCCTCCACTCTCTGATTCCACTCCCACTCAATGACTCACTCGTTGACTCCACTCTCGTCCCCTCCACTCTCAGCCTCCACTCCCATCTCCTGCACTCTCTGACTCCACTCCCATTCTTTACTGTCCCTCCACCCCGGGCCTGCATATCTTCTCCCTCCCTACTTACACACACACACACGGGTGAATCATACGGATACGCTCACCTTCTCCTCCTCCATGGCTTATCTCTTCCTGAACAATGTTGACGCCTAAAAGATCGAGGGTTTTACGGATGTACAGTCAGCGGCGTAAGTCGTGTCGCCTCACCTGCTTCACCGAGACAGGCAGTGTTCATGGACTCGAGAAATACACACGTTTTCTACATTTAATAATCTCGAGACTATGAACATCGCGTGCCTCAGTGAAGCAAGCGAGGCAACAGCACTTTTGCCGCCGACTGTACAGCCGGCAGCATACATTCTCGTCCATCTCATGAACTTGATAATGCTAATATGACCAGAGAGTTGCATTCTGAACCCGTATCTATTCTAACAACATGTATAATTTACCATATGAGAGGTAGGCTATATCTGTCATCTCTACATTAAAATTTTGTTTCAACATCACTATAACTCATACATATGCAGGTGGATATAAAGCAAACTTATGCTGACGACTGTACGGTGATGTGAGGAAGTTAAAAGTGAGGGGCGACACCTGTTTACTCTGAAATTAGACGATTAGATGTAAAGCACATTTATGATTGCGTGATTGTACACATGTGAACTGATGTAGAGATGTGTTACATGACTCATCACATAGAAGCAGTGCCCAGTCTCAGTGAGGTGTACTAACTGGACAGATGTTGTTGGAGAGAGAGGTCACATAAAGCAGTGTGACCGCTGGCTGAGTTGGTCCTCCCTCAAGGTGACCCTCCAGCCAGCAATGTTTTTCATAAACCGGTAAAAATTTTATGGACTTTTCGTTGGAAGGTGTAGAAGTGGACATACTGTACCTCACGTGCTGTTAGATACAGTATGAAACACAGAGAAGGACCCCCAATATACAACACTTATAACAAGCCCTCAACCTCAGAAGTACTGTATATAATTACCAGCCTACATAGCCTACACCTCGTCAATCAACACCACTACTTAGGCTATTTTTCTGGATCATCCAGATCATTGTACTTGTCTAAAGAAATCCCTGGCCGTTCAAGAGCTTAAGCCGTAAGCTGAATAACTCTTAACATACCTTACTATCTAAAAGCTAACGGAATATATTCAATGCTAGCTCCTACGGCTCTATAAGCTACCACGAGTAAATACGCATTTGTACACAATCCTTAATTAATTACAGAGTCTCTGGTGTTCCTTCTCAAAAATTGGCCTTAAGGGGGAAGTTTTATATTGGTAAATCTGGAGCAACTGAATCCTCCAAACTATTTCCAGCAACAGAACACAATTATTTTTGCTCTTCTGGTCCTGTTTCCTAGCATACATTGGAGGAATCAAGGCACTCCAATGTACCAAAAAAGAACTACCACCTTAAGTGCACGTGCAACTCTTTTCTCTAAATAATAATCAGAAGCATTCCTCACTTACAAAGGTTATCTGCTTTGTATCCTTTTCAGCACAAGTGGAGAACTATATAACATTATGTTTTCGTTGGCACAGAGTTTGCTTCTCTGACATGTAGTGAGGAGGGTGAGGCGAGGGTGAGTGTGAAGTGAACCAGGACACCACGGGACCTCCTCGACCCTCACAACACACCGGGGTGACTGGGAACTTTAGCCCCAATGTTTTCATGTTAACACGTCCAATGGCAAAGGAGACTTGAAGTATTTTGTAAACACACAGATAGTAGAGTGTTTTCTCATTATGAAGTAGTATGGAACTAGATGCTGAAGTATAAGTATAAGGAATTAGATGTGTATTAGATGTAGACAAATATGAAGGAAAAAGTGAGTGGGTCAAATGAGTGAGTGAGTGAGTGAGTAAGTGAGGTGCAGGACAAGCAATGCAAAACAATGCTTGCCTCAGAGCATACCGTAGTGATTTAGGAGATGGAAAGTGAGGTGGTGAAAAAGGAAAGAACATCCAAGCCAGAAAGTAAAGTCATGGATGAGATGTGGTGGTGGTGGGTGAGAGGAGAGGAAAGTGGGTGAGGAGATGGTGGTCAATGCATGGGTGAGAGGAGAGAGGAAAGTGGGTGAGGTGGTGGAGAGAGAGAGAGAGAGAGAGAGAGAGAGAGAGAGAGAGAGAGAGAGAGAGAGAGAGAGAGAGAGAGAGAGAGAGAGAGAGAGAGAGAGAGAGAGAGAGAGAGAGAGAGAGAGAGAGAGAGAGAGAGAGAGAGAGAGAGAGAGAGAGAGAGAGAGATAAGGGTCATTCACATATCCCCGTACTTTCCTTCACCTTCCCTTTATACAACCCTTGGGTACACTTCAAAACATTTCCGAGTGTAACATAACAACACCACGACATCTGACACTGTTAATATGAAACATACAGTAAGTTTACAACGCCTTAAAACACACACACACACCGTCAGTCCTCTATTATAATTTTATCATCCACAGTGAATTAACTAACCTAAAACAACAGCTAATGAATAGCCTTTGTAATCTTCACTGACTAATACCAGACGAGTGTACTTGTTGGAGGAAAGCGCAATATTGCCATCCCATGTTTAAAATTATGACATACAATTTATTTACTAGACGTGTACTAACGCCAGACGATTTTATAGGCCCCCAGAGAAAAGCATCAGGTGCCTGGGATGGTTATAGGAGTTGTCTCGTGTCCCTCCTCGGCCTCACTGACTGACTGACTATAGGGTTCAAGTTTGTGGGGTAAGTGTTGAGAACAGACTTTATTTTTTCCTCTTCTATATACTCCCCCATGCAACCCTGATTCTTTTCCTGCTGCCTCTCCTCTCGAGAGCCTTCTCCTCTTTCTTTCGGCTCCTCCTCCTCCTTTCTCCTTCTCCTCTTCCTCCTCCTTTCTCCTCTCTTTCCTTCTCCTCTTCTTCCTCCTTATGCCTTCTCTTACTCCTCCTCTTCCTCCTCTCTCTGCCTTTTCTAAACTCCTCATCCTCCTCTTCCTCCTTCTCCTCTTCCTCCTCCTTCTGCCTTCTCTCCACTCCTGTTCTTCCTCCTCCTCATCCCTTCTCTTACTCCTCCTCCCTTTTCCTCCTCCTCATGCCTTCTCATACTCCTCCTCCTCCTCCTCCTTTTCCTCCTCCTTTCTCCTTTCTCCTTTTCCTTCTGAGTTAGCGTGTACTCAGGCACACCCAGAAGGAGTGCCATGCCAGACTTGACAGGTCACCCAGGCCCCAATGTCAGACCACGCCCTCCTGCTGTCCCACCACCTCACTCACTCACTCCTCTCTCTCTCTCTCTCTCTCTCTCTCTCTCTCTCTCTCTCCAACAACCATCCTCACCCACTCCTCTTTCTCTCTTTCTCTCTCTCTCTCTCTCTCTCTCTCTCTCTCCAACAACAATCCTCACTCACTCCTCTCTATCTCTATCTCTCTCTCTCTCTCTCTCTCTCTCTCTCTCTCTCTCTCTCTCTCTCTCTCTCTCTGTGTGTGTGTGTGTGTGTGTATTGTTAGATGAGTAAGCACCTCGTAGATGACATTATAGAGGGTCGTTTATTTTCCTTGTATGTGTGTGTGTGTGTGTGTATGTATGTATGTAAGTATGTATGCATGTATGTATGTATGTGTCCTTCAGTTTCCATATATACGGCTTCTCTCATATTCCAAATCTTTCCCTTAAAAATGAGTTTATCAGGAGAGGTATACGAAGGATCAGACATGCAGTACTTTTATATATATATGCTTGATGACACACACACACACACACACACACACACACACACACACACACACACACACATACACATACACACACACACATACATACATACACACACACACACACACATTAGTTTTCTGAGGTATAGTGGACCGAGTCGCGGTTTTTCAACATGCAAAACAGTAGATCTCCAATGAGTTAACGTGTGTGTGTGTGTGTGTGTGTGTGTGTGTGTGTGTGTGTGTGTGTGTGTGTGTGTGTGTGTGTGTGTGTGTGTGTGTGTGTGTGTGGTATTTATAATTCGTTTTCAAGGTCTGTCATCAGGTTTACTAAAAGATTTACCTATACCTATAATAACTTTGGGTAGTACAGTCACGAACACTAATAAGTTTAATATTATACAGCTTTGGTTGAAGTTTAGAACATTCCAATTCACCAACGAACTCATTTCAATGGAGATTTTGTGGTGCATTTATTTACCGACTCTAGGTAGGTATTCACAACACACCTGAATACTTATTAATGTTAATGACTGTATATTAGTCGTTCATGCTTGGTTAGGAATACAGACCTAACTAACTAAACCTTGTGTGCAACACTGGTCGGCCTTCGGATGTGACTTGGAATACGACGATGGTAGGAGGAGGAGGAGGAGGAGGAGGAGGAGGAGGAGGAGGAGGAGGAGAAAAAGAAGGAGGAGGAGGAAGAGGAGGAAGAAGAGGAGGAGGAGGAAGAAGAGGAGGAGGAGGAGGTGGATGGATGGATGGATGGTGGTGGAGTACAGTATAGGGCTGAGGGTCCCCACCACATCCTTCTCCCACTCGCCCGGGGCAGAGGGGGGCGTGTGTGGGGTTGGTGGGTGGTGCGTGGGCGGCTGGCTGGCAGGCTGGCTGTGGTGGAGCTGCCGCATATCGCCAAAATGTACACACACACACACACACTGCCACGCCACCACACCACCTTCCTCTCACTGCCACCCTACACCCCTGCACCTTTCATGTTAATTAGTTAGTTAGTGTTAGTCCGATTATTAGTTTGTTAGTTGATGATAAGGGTTTTTGTTTATCACATACAAAGGAATAATTACAATGCAGACGACCACAGCTGACTTGAGCTAAATAGTTCCCTTGTATGTTAGCGTTGATAAATGGTCTTGTGTGAGTCTGTGGTAGGGTGAGGTATATCGCAGGGGGCCGAAGGGGTATGCTGGTACCTCGTGCGTCGTGTGACCTTAACTTTTTGTTGACTAGGATTCAAACCCAAGAAGCTGCATAAATATTATTAACGAAACGGCAGTGATTAATGGCATTTACTGGACAGCTGTCAGTGGAAGAAACCCGTCCTACAAGTTCTGTTTAACAAGACTCTCACTGTTGATCATTTTGGTCATGTAATGTATTCACGGTTTCTGAAAATTGTAATTGTGTGTGCTAGTCTTGTGTGCCTACGCTGAGGCTGGGACTGGGAGCCAGGCTGTCTGTCAGTGGGAAATGAAGTCGTACGGAGAGAGAGTTGTATACAAGTAACTCCATTCATCTAACACTTGTGCCTCAGCTTCCATTATCAAAAGAACAACACATATATGAAAGCATGGGTGTGTGTAAGTGTATGTAAGGGAATGAGAGGAGTGTGTAAGGTGGACTGAGGTATAGTAGTATGTGTCTGGCAGGGTTGTATTTGCCCCGGGCAAAGTGGGCAAGCCCACCACCACCACCACGCCAACAAGTAGTAGTAACAGACGTCTTATCGCTCCCTCAACCCCTTTATAAATAACACTTATTCATAGTATATAACATGATGAGCCTTGATATAAGTACTCAACCACTGGCCTAGTTATATAATGTCATGTTATGTATGTAATATGATATGTTAACATTATTTTGTCAATGTTTACTTCAATTATGTGTTTATAACGAAGCTCGCGCGCTCCGGAGCTTGACGTTTTTTCTTCTTTTCTCGTACCAACCAATCAGCTTCGTTCACATTACGTAGTGCAGAGAAGGGCTACCAATGAGCGCGGCTAGAAATGACATCATGGTTAAAAATAACTCGGTATATATATTGCGGTTCATAGAGGCGGATTTCAGTGGCCAAGAGTGCAGTGCGATGGTAGGGCGAGGGGGCTGTCTGGAGAGGGGTGTCGATGACCAGTCAGGACACACACACCACAATCAAGTAACAGGATACACTCTGTATAGAGAAAGAGGGAAAGGTTACACTCAGCCTTGATAGAGCTAACAGTGAGGTACGTACCTGACCTAATACTTCCCTATCAATCCTTTATCCTATACACCTTTCCCTCTCTATCTCAGTACCACCACGCTTGGGTCCAATTATACTCCACTCTTAATTAACACATTTAATTTTGATGTAACAGTTATACCCGGTATACAAAATGTAGCAGTAAACTCCATTTGATGAGCAACATTCACTGACAAAATGTTAATAATGGTTTGAAGACGAAATGTTGTCCTGTGATTTGTGGTAGCATGAATGAGAGATGTCACTCGTTACAGACTCTACATATAGTGTTTTCATATACAGTAGGCTAGGTACCACCATATATAATTTACTTCCAAACGACAGAGAAAATTCAATAAAAGCCGAGATAAATAAGACCAACCTCTGTGACGGCACTTTACTCGGCCGTCGGCCACGCCCCTCGACACACGAGGTAATATTTCCCCGCAGTTTCTCCCCGCAAGTTATTTCCACCTTGGCTAATTACACCTGCAGTCAATACCACACGTTTTCATTAGTGGCAATGAATGTGTGTTTGTGCTTGGATGAATTATCTTACGTAGCTGTTGTATATTTTCACGAGTGAAGAATGATGAGTCAAGTATAACCTAGAGTGGCTGGAGACAACGTTTGACAACTGACAGCTGTCAAAATATAACTGATGAATCGACCATTTGGCTTAATAAAGCTTTTTTATCTTGCCACGTCTAATGCGTCCTCTTGTTTGCTTCTAATATCCGTAAGGCTCAATTAAGAGTAGAAGTGTGGATAGTTCCATTTGATTTAGATGACTGACATGTAACACAGACTTGATAAACATTGATGTTATTAGTGTCACTACAACTCACTATATTTAAAATAACGAACCATGGAAAATAAAAAAGTAATAATAAGGAGATAAGGAGGAAGCATATGTTATATTACGAACAGGTAAACTTGACGTTGCCATGTGGCACCTTCCACTAACACCTGCACACACACCAACTTACACACACACACACACACACACAGCCAAACAGGGATCAGTTAAGATTTAATTTGATATAAACATGCACACGTCAACAAATCCAGAAATAATGTGCACGATTATACGTATAAAAAGAACTCTCTCTCTCTCTCTCTCTCTCTCTCTCTCTCTCTCTCTCTCTCTCTCTCTCTCTCTCTCTCTCTCTCTCTCTCTCTCTCTCTCTCTCTCTCTCTCCAATTGTAAATCATGATAATCGTACCTCACCGCACGTCAGTATTCGTAACCACAAACTCGCATAAATCCACCCTAAGAAAACAAGATCTTAATATGCTTTAATAATTTAGAACTGAGCCTATAGGTGGCGTTCGTGTCGTATCCAGACCCATGCACATTCCCTCACGTTCCTCGTATCCATAACATTTGTGTCTTAGTAATTTATACAGAGTTTCATTACATACAGTACATCTATACGTGTTTGTTGTCATAAAGTAGGAGTAGGTTAGGCTAATTAGCTTATCACGCCTCTCCACACTTTTTATTTTAATATTTTTTGACCGTGGAAAAAAAGTTGGAGAGTTTTCTACACTCCACATCCTGATTTATTAAAGGGAGAACGTGTATAAATAGCAAACAAACTAATATGTACCTATCTCTCTTACTGATAAACATTATATGCCTCTATAAAGGGTGCATGGCCACAACACAAGATCTACTTTGGTCCTTATCTCGACACCCACAACCCTTAATTAACCTTCCTTATTAGGTTAGGTTAGGTTATGTATGTTAGGTTAATTATTAGTCTCTTACTCTTCTGTAGAATATTTATATAAAATTATATTTGCGGAACAGTGGTCAAAGCACTTTCATTCATTTTTTGATGGACTTTGTAACATCATTAATAGTATAAATGAGCATAACAGTATTGTATGTGCATGTACAGTACAGTTTGATACTGTTTATAAGATACTCACTCCTCTTCAGAAAGTTTACAAGAGAATCAAATTGTACAAGGCTTCACGATAAGATATCATATATAGATATATAGATATATAGATATCATATATATATCTAAAGCGAATATTGTGGCTTGGAATCAATGATATTATTGTCGTGAACATGATCATTAAAGTCGACAAAATCTTAATAGCCAGGTGTAAGTAGGAGAGAGAGACTATAATGATACTGTGTCGATAGGGTTGAGAGGATACGCGAGTGTAGATTACATATGATTACTTATCAGTTAACGTGGAGGAAATACCATCAGGAGGGGGAAGGTGTGGGACTGTGGGTCTGTAGTGAGTCTAGTGTTTATCAATTTATATTCTCTATTCTGACACGAGATTGGCTGGACATTCACAGTTTCGTTAACCCTCTCGTGACCTCTGAAGACTTGATCAAATATATTTAATCTTTCTCATGGACAGACAGCCTCGTTCACTTTTGGTACATTGGAGTGCCTTGATTCCTCCAAAGTATGCTAGAAAACAAGACCAGAAGAGCAAAACTAATGGTGTTCTGTTGCTGGGAATAGTTTGGAGGATTCAGTTGCTCCAGAATTACCAACACAAAACTTCCCCCTTAAATCAAATCAAAGGAACTAGCCTTTTTCTAATTGAGGGCCAAACCTCATATATTATTACATAGAGAATATAATACAAGAAGCATATTTAATACCAGTATGCTGTGTGGGTGTGTTTAATGAAATCTGATATTAATTTATAACATGTAATCAGAGACCAAGTTAGTTAAGTCTCAGCGGTTGCCATCCCAATAATAGAAAATATCAGACAGGAATCTAACCTATTACAAGTTACATTCAGGGGGTGTTGGAGTAGGGGACAGGCTTGGGGGGAGTTTGAGGGGGTGCGGGAATAGGGGGACAGGCTTGGGGTGGGTAGAAAGCCTGTCCCCCTATTACCACACCCCCTTAACAAACTAACGACAACACTTATATACTCACACAACATATTATATTTCATTGATATAGTTGTGATATTATTATTGGTTATATGATAATTGTGACAAAATATATCTTGTTTACTAAGGTGTTAATTAGACTTTATCATTAAAAATAAACCACAATGAAAGGGACGTTATCATTGCTAGTTTTGATTGTATTATCCGTTATGATTAAGACTTTGTCACATCTGATATCAAGCGTCACAGCAATGAAAAACAATAGGTTATAATATTATGAGTATAATGAATGACCTCTAACCCCGTTGTGATTTAAATTGGGTACCTCACGAACACGATTACCTCAACAACTCAGGTCTGTTGTCAAGGTTATCGTGTTAACATCCTTCTTGTCTGTCAGTGGTTGTGTTGAACTGGATGAAAATGGTCAAAGAATAGACGATATGTAGAGTATAGATGCGATGATCTTCCTCTGTGTAAATATACAGTTGCGTATTATATCCCACCAGTTCAAATGGTCAAAGAATAGACGATATGTAGAGTATAGATGCGATGATCTTCCTCTGTGTAAATATACAGTTACGTATTATATCCCACCAGTTCAAATGGTCAAAGAATAAACGATATGTAATGTATAGATGCGATGATCTTTCTCTGAGTAAATATAGTTACATATTATATCACACCAGTTCAAATGGTCAAAGAATAGACGATATGTAATGTATAGATGCGATCGTTTTCCTCTGAGTAAATATACAGTTACGTATTATATCACACCATACCAATAATCAACCGTAAACACCATCCATAACCACAATCAACCATCATACATATCATAATAATCATCTGTAATAACCACACACACACAAACACACTACAACAACAACAGTATCACTTATAGATGCAAACTGTCACACCACAGCCTCCCATACCACAACAACAACAACAACAACAACAACAACAACAACAACATCTACTACTACTACAGTATTACTATTAGTAGTAGTAGTAGTAGTAGTAATCATTATTATTACATTACTACTATAGAAATAATATGTTTTTTCCACCTCTCTTTGTCGCCATATACGGACAACTCAACTAGACTAGACCTGCAGGGACCTGGTTTTCTCGGTATCGCCTGTTTTCTTTTAGGGTTTCATTGTTTCGAGTGAGACGTGGCCGCCGCATATATACACACACACATCTGCTGGCCCCTTCTTGTCTCTAGTTCTTGTTCTTGTCACTTCTTTGTACGTACAGATAGACACAGGAATTCGTGGTACAACAGCTACCCGTCCCTCTCCAGAAACCATGTATATATGCAGTGACTATTAATTAACTTCCCTGTACATACTTGCTTGTTTACCGTCCCATATAGCCTATACTTATTATCCCGTCCCTGTCTTCTATACATCTCACAGAGGGCCACGTGGTAACTTGATACGACGAGGAGTTGAGCATCTTCCACCTGCTGGGTTGTATCGTGAATTTCGTGTCCAACTTTATGTGTTGTTGGTGGTGTGGTTGTTGTTGTTGTTGGTGTGGTTGGAGTTGTGGAGTTGGTGGTGTGTTCTTGGTGTTGTTGTTGGTGTTGGTCGTGGTGTTGTTGTGTTGTTGATGTTGTTGGTGTTGGTCGTGGTGGTGTTGTATTGTGTTTTTGGTGTTGCTGGTCGTGGTGTTCTTGGTGTTGCTGGTTGTGGTGTTATGGTGTTTTCGTGGTGTTGTTGTTATAATGGTGATGGTAGTTGTGAATTAGTGTTGTGCTGGATGTGGTTTATCGTTGTTGTAATTATATTATCATTAGCATTTGTTAATGGCTTATTATTATGATTATTATTATTATTATCATCATATACTTTCCCCCCTTATTATTATTATTATTATTATTATCATATACTTCCTCATTATTATTATTATTATTATTATTATTATTATTATCATATACTTTCCTCCTTATTATTATTATTATTATGATTATTATTATCATCATATAGTTTCCTCCTTCGCCAAATCAGATCTGTTGTACCTCACAATACTGAGAAACCAAGGTGTACTTTAATAGCCCTTACGCCAACATGGGAGAGGGGACTAGGGGAGCTGGCCAGCGCTAAATTTCATCTCGCCAACTTTTAAGGGGCAATATATTGTTGAGAAGTTGGAGGGGTGCAGATTCCAACAAACTGAACCTTATGGGGGAAATTTTGTGTTGGTAAATTTGGAGCAACTGATAACTCCAAACTATTCCAAGCAACAGAACACCATTATTTTTGTTCTTCTGGTCCTGTTGTTTCCTAGCATACTTTGGAGGAATCAAGGCGCTCCAATATACTAAAAAAGAATTAGCCAACCCTCTTAAAACAACAAATCCCCAACTCGAATACTGAGGTCATAATTAATCCGTTTCCTGACGTGGTTTTGGATTATTCAGTAGCCACAAATTTGACAATCAACAACCTATGTGTTTTTGACAGGAAATCATCTGGTTTTAATTGCAAGTGTTTTTTATAAGCCCTTGGTCATAATTATATTTCTGAGGGTTTCCCCGTGACAAGTAATATTTTTTTAATAACAATTAACTAATATATATTTTATATATCTGTTCCCACTACTACAGTATGTGTGTGTGTGTGTGTGTGTGTGTGTGTGTGTGTGTGTGTGTGTGTGTGTGTGTGTGTGTGTATGTGTGTGTTTGTGTGTGTGTGTGTGAGAGAGAGAGAGAGAGAGAGACAAAGAGAGAGAATTATTCATATAAATCATCCTTCGTTGTTTATGAGCAAAGTAACTTCATTCATCTGGTCAACAGGAACAGATCTACCGGTATTTATCTATCACGAATACAAAACACAATGCCATAACACAGTACATAAATATCACCACGAGCAGAAACCACAACACAAATCCTCACGAGAAACACAAAACCACAATAATAAAGATTAGACCAGCTATCATCATAAGAAAATAAAAAGATTAGACCAGCTATCATCATAAGAAAATAAAAAGCAACTTGAACACAAAACGCGACACCAACTAGATAGAAAATACCTACAATTTGAACCACAAGACAAAACCACAAAACAAGACACACACACACACACACACCAACAAAAACAGAGAGAGAGAGAGAGAGAGAGAGAGAGAGAGAGAGAGAGAGAGAGAGAGAGAGAGAGAGAGAGAGAGAGAGAGAGAGAGAGAGAGAGAGAGAGAGAGAGAGAGAGAGAGAGAGAGAGAGAGATAGTGTGTGTGTATGTGTACCAAGATTCACCACAAGAGACACCGAATACACACACACACACACACAGAGAGAGAGAGAGAGAGAGAGTATCAAGACCCACCAACACACACACAGAGAGAGAGAGAGAGAGAGAGAGAGAGAGAGAGAGAGAGAGAGAGAGAGAGAGAGAGACACACTTTACCAAGACACGTGCGGAAGTCACACCCCACAGCGGAAAAAACAACCTACTACACATTTTAAAAGGAGAGTGTCGGGGATCCCTCTTCTGACTCACACACACACACACTTAGTTTGACTCTCCTGACTCACACACACACACACACACTCTCCTGACTCACCATACATCCACCTCACTCACTCACTCACTCACTCACCTAACTCACTAAACTCTACACACTCCTCTCTGACACTCACCTAACTCATAAACTCTACACTCTTCACTCACCACACACTCAACTCACTCACACACTCACCTCACTCAAACTCTACACACACTCACCACTCACGAAACTCTATATAGCTACACTCTCCTGAACAACAACAACACTCTCCTGATTCACCATACATTCACCTAACTAACTATACCGTAGAAATATATGAGTCACTATACACATGATGTCTTCACCATGCATACACTAACCAGAATTAGTTGAATTTCAAGAACTAGAAGTGTATAATTTTATAGTCTTGGCATCTCTGATCTGAATTATACTGTATTGTACGTCATAAATATAGCATATATATAGCATAAATATAGCATCATGTTGGATGTATAGCATTAATATAGCATCATGTTGGATATATAGCAATAATATAGCATAAATGTAGCATTAAAATAGCATTACGTTGGATATTATTATTAACAACAACATCGGGACTGTATGTAACTGAAATCGTAACTCGAGCCATGCTGTACTACACACACACACACACACACACACACACTCACACACACACATTCTCTCTCTCTCTCTCTCTCTCTCTCTCTCTCTCTCTCTCTCTCTCTCTCTCTCTCTCTCTCTCTCTTTAACACACACACACACACATAAAAAAACACTTATTTAGTCTTTCATTCAGGCCCCTGTGATCGTGTATGAAAATTGGTATGAAGTTTGTCAAATATGTCCTCCATGTCTATCTAATACAGTATAATTATATAATGTCTTTAGATTTGGAAATTATTATAGAGTTTTGGTCTCTTTGCTGATCAATATACCACTAATTAATCCCTACCTAATTCTCTATATAGTTAAATAGAATGTTACGACCATACGAGGACTTTGTAATGTATAATAGTGTGTTCCAACAGGGTGGTGGTGGTGGTGAAACTCGGAGTGTGGTCCCGTAGAGTTATTCTAAATGTGATGTGCAAACGATGATATTTTTTGTTTTGTTTTCATCGTCTTCACACTAGAAAAAAAAAAAATACTGCAATATATAACGTACGGTAATATATATTTTTTTCATATACTTGTCGAGAATGTTACAGCTCTCTTATTTAATTATCTACCTTCCTCGTTTAAATGTAATGCAATTCAAAACAGATCACACCATTACTTCACACACACACATCTGCTGGGTATGTATTGGCAACTTACAAACACTGGTATATATATAGGGTACATGGTCAGGAAGTCTTGTCATCCCCTATATATCTATCTATTCTATACCATAACACTTGCTATTGGGCGAGGCATTTGTTGGGATGACAAGATTTTAGGACCAACTTATAAACTACGTGAAAATAATGTGTAACCAAAGTCATCATAATTGGCTTATAATCTCGTTTTGATAAATTGTTTAGTTTATATTTTTTACCCAAATGATTCTACATCCAAAAAAATCCTAGGAGAGTTACTGACAGGTAGATAGATAGATAATATATATAGACTCATTTCTTGGTACACACACACACACACACACACACACACACACACACACACACACACACACACACACACACACACTCACTCACTCACTCACTCACTCACACACACACACACACTCACTAACACTCACTCACTAACACTCACTCACACACACACTCACTCATACTCACTCACACACACACACACACACACACACACACACACACACACTAAAGCAGCAGGCCACCTGACTTTTCATCTGACTCATATGAACTGACTCACTCCTCCACCCCCAAATCTGACTCGCCCATCCACCTGACTCTAGGGTGTGTATAGGTGGACGGGGTGTACAAAGAGCGACGGGGCGGGACGGGGACGGGGTGGGGCGGGGCAGGTTGGGGCGGGCGACGTGAATAGCAACAATCTGGCGGCTTGACTCATACCAGGAAGCCCAAAGGGAGAAGGGAAGGGAGGCAAGTGTATGGGGAGGAAAGGAAGGGAGAGAAAGGCAAGTGTATGGAGAGGAAAGAGAGGAGGAAATGGAGAAGAAGGGGGTGTATGAGGGAGGGAAGTGTATAGGGGAAGGGAATGGAGGGAAGTGTATAGGGGAAGGGAAGGGAGGCAAGTGTATGGGGATGAAATTGAGGAAGAAAAAGGAGAAAGGAGTGTAAGAGGGAGGGAAGTGTATGGGGAGGAGTGTATGGGGGAGGGAAGGGAGGAGAAAAGATGGGACTGTATGGGGGAAGGGAAGGGGAGGAGTGTGTATGAGGGAAAAGGAGAGATCTACGTGGGGAGAAGAGGAGAGATGTGTGGGGAGATGAAGAGAGATGTGTGAGGAAATGAGGAGAGGCGTGTGGGGAGATAAAGAGAGATATGTGGAGAGAAAAGGAGAGATGTGAGGAAATGAGAAGTGTGTGGGAAGATAAGGAGAGGTGTGGGAAGATAAGGAGAGATGTGAGGAAATGAGGAGAGGTGTGGAGAGAATAGGAGAAGTGTGTGGGGAGAAAAGGAGAGATGTGTGGGGAGAAGAGAGATGTGTGGGGAGAAAAGGAGAGATGTAGAGAGATAAAGAGATATGTTTTTAGAAGGGATGTGTATGTGTGTGTAGGGATGTTGTGTATGAAGGAACGAAAGAGGTGAACAGATTATGGTGAGAGAAATGTAAGAATAAACCTAAAGCATGTAGGAGTACACACACAGACAGGTCAGGTGTTGTGGGAGGAATGTGTGTGTGTGTGTGTGTGTGTGTGTGTGTGTGTGTGTGTGTGTGTGTGTAAGAAGAGTGAAGCTTGGTGACTAGGAGAGGGGGGAACGTGTGTTTGTGTTTGTGTGTGTGTGTGTGTGTGTGTGTGTGTGTGTGTGTGTGTGTGTGTGTGTGTGTGTGTGTGTGTGTGTGTGAAGGTGAGGGTACACGAGGAAGACAAGGGAGGAGGTGCAAAGGTATAAAAAGGGTGGACGGTAGGTTATAATTTTCGATGTGTGTGTGTGTGTGTGTGAGAGAGAGAGAGATAGATAGATAGATAGATAGATAGATAGATAGATAGATAGATAGATAGATAGAGAGAGAGAGAGAGAGAGAGAGAGAGAGAGAGAGAGAGAGAGAGAGAGAGAGAGAGAGAGAGAGAGAGAGACGAGAGAGGAGAGGTGTAAATGAGGGGACCAAAAAATAAATAAATAAATAAATAAAATAGTTGAAATGGAGGAGTTGATGTCGAGGTCTTACAACACAACTGATGGTGATGGATAAAGGAAGGGAAGGAGAGAGGGAAGCGAGATAAGACTGACTGTATAGGGGAGGGGTAAGGGGATGGTGGGACCTACAGTATATATCGTAAAAGGACAAGGAGGGTCATAGGTGATGGAGAGAATGGTAAGGCAGGCAGGTAGAGACGTATAGAATAGAGGGAACAGAATGGGTTGGTGATGATGTAGTAACCCTGGGATGTAGCCTAGTCAGAAATTTGGAGATATAAGAGTCCTTCATCTATTTCCACGAAACACCAGCTATATCGATGGAGCTTGTTTCGTGGCATGGTGAGGTGGAATCAGTAGCCTCCAATTTTCATACACGATAACAGGGTCCTTAAACAAACGGTAAAATGGGAAAAGAAAGAGAGGAAACAATTAATATGTGATGGGAGGAAGGTAGAAGAGAAAGGAGGTGTATAGCAGAAGATGGATAACAAGGAGTAGAAAATATGATTGAAGGAAAGGAAGAGGGAAGAAAATATAGAAAGGAAGACTTTTTAGAACGAGGGAGAAGGTGGTATAGAGAGGTGTATGGGTCAGCAAGTACGAAGGAAATGGAAGGAAATGGAAGGAACAGTTGAAGAAATGAAAGGACAAGATACTGGGGACCGAATGAACGCCAAAACCCTTATAGTACCGTACCAAACTGCCCAAACCACCGAAGGCAATACCCATATCACCCTACGAGGTCAACAAAATATATATAGTAAAGAAGGAAGGAAGGGTTGGAAGATAGGAACAGTAAAGAAAGGAAACAAAATATGAAAAGAAAAGACGAATTTGATCAAGGCTTAAATTAAGGGGGAAGTACAGTGTTGGCAAATCCGGAGCAAATTATTCCTCCAAACTATTCCAAGCAACAGGCCAACCCATTATTTTGTTCATCTGGTCCTGTTTCGTGTCATATTTTGGAGGAATCAAGGCACTCCAATGTACCAAAAGTATACTCACCCCTTAATTAATAGAGGTAAACAAAGGAGCTGGGAAGAAGGATGTTGTTGTTGTTGTTGTTGTTGATGCAGAGGAAGAAGGAAAAATAAGGGTGTTGTTGTTGTTGTTGATGCAGAGGAAGAAGGAAAAAGAAGAAGTGGAGAAAGTGTTGAGATAAAGTAACAAGATGGAAGAGGTCAAGGAGAGACAAAAATGAAAGGGAAGTTTAATACTCATAAATGGCAGGCTGCTATGAATAATGATCAATTTAAGTGCAAGTATCGTATAATTACACATTTTCCACTACCGTATACCGTATACTATATATGATTTTTCTTTGACACAAGGGATGCAGGATTTTAAGTAGCATATATTGTATGAGTAGCACGACATTGTAATATCTTGAAAAATGTATATATATATATATATGTGTGTGATTATGTATGAAGGCAAAGTGGACGCAAGTTAATATTTGATGTAGTCAGAAAATTGGTGATTAGCGAGTGCTTTAAATATTGCCTCGAAACACCACCTATATTGAAGAAGCTTGTTTCGTGGCATAGTCTGGAGGAAACATGTGTAAAAAGAATAAGGCGGGAAGGCGGAAGAAGTGTCCACAGTAGTACAGTAGTAGTAGTAAGAAGGGTTTTTTTTAGTTGTCGCGTTGTTCGTAGAATGTAGAGGTCGTGGTCAAATGTTTGTTTATGTCAAGGTATCTGGGGTACGTGGGAGGGAGGGAGAGAGAGAGAGA